>JADRCC010153362.1:0-13835 GCA_019843855.1 Hylomyscus alleni
TTTTTCTTTTGGTTTTTTGAGACAGAGTTTTTCTGTGTACCCCTGGCTGTCCTGGAACTCACTCTGTAGACCAGGCTGGCCTCCAACTCAGAAATCCGCCTGCCTCTGCCTCCCAAGTGCTGGGATTAAAGATGTGTGCACCACGCCCGGCAGAAGCAACTGATTACTACACACACTGCCTTAGTTCGTCTTATTACCTATACCAAGTCTCTGAGGCAGTCTTTAGGTACAGCATGTACTTTATAGAACAATATAGAACATTTTGTAGAGCATCAGATATACATATAGATTTGCAAATCCTAGAGTTCATTTCCTTTCACCCCACTCCTTGGCTATCATGAACAGTTTTAACCATTATTCCTCTGGTAAAATTGTGTGATGTAGAAAATATCTTCAATTATATACTATGTGTCATTTAATAAATACTTAGTATATGCCAGGTACTAAACTATGTGGTTGCAGCACAGATATGATATGTATATATGTGAGCATATATGTGCACATTCCTATTAATACTGTGTGTATGAGTGAAAGAGACAGAGACAGGGCGATACACATACAAACAGAGAAAGGAAAGAGAGGGAGGGAAAGGGGGAGGAAGGGAAGGGAGAAGGGAGAAGAAAGGAAGGAAGTGGAAGGATGGGTGTCAAACCCTGCCATGCCGCTGAGGCTGCTTTTGGATCCTTGGGCTATCAGCAGCCATCTAAGAAAGGCTGACGATGAGCAAGTGATCTTCTTGAGATGGCTTCACCATGGACTTTGGACTGCAGTCCAAACCATGAGCCCTTGCAGACAAGGCTGAAGGGAGGTAATTTTCAGGATTTGATTCCTGCTATCAAGATGCCTTTTCTGTTCTTACTAAATTAAACTGATATAAATCTCTGGGCATTCACCTACCCTGTTAGGCATATTTTCTGCTGATCAATGAAGATATACTGTCTTATAGTGATACTATATAGATAAGCAGATGATTTCTTAATTCCTAATCTATAAGAATTCCTAAAAGTTATACTAATAACTACTAAGCCCTTTATGATAGGACTGCTATTAAAGCCTTCTCTGATACAAAAACTACAATTAGAACTCTGCCAGTCTTCATGTGTCACCAGTCAGTTGCTTCTGAGATAGAAAATGAGCATTTGCAACTCAGAATAGATTTGTTAGAGCTGTGAAACAATTAACCAAAGGTCATAAAAGGGAATGAACAATTTATTGTAGGTGTAAGGACAGAAAATAAAATATTGACCGAGTTTATCTATACAAAACTTTAATGTCAATTTAGACACAAAAATTATAATTTTAGACTCTCAATGGAACTATGGAGCTAGTGGCAGATAATGGATGTCTAGCTAGATAACTCGTCTTAATGGAAACACATGTCAACATCTCTATTGTAAACTGCTTATTCAATTTATGATTTGAATTTACATTTGAACTTTTAGTGAACTTTTGTAAAAATAAATAAATCCTTAGAAAGGAGTCTTATGATCTTTAAAAAAATGTAAAAAATCTCCTAAAAATGTACAAAACTCTGAGAATGATGATGTTAGGTGACAGAAGGAGAGGACAGAATGCAGAATGCAGAGAGAGAATTAGAAACTAAGGCAGAAGTTAGAAAGTCAGTAGAATACAGCAAAATATAACAGACCATGAGATAGTAATGAAGAGAGAAAAAGATGCTGCTGCAGAGAGAGCAGAACGAGCAGGCAGGCTTCTCTGTACCGTTGAATGGGACAGATCTTTTTTCAATAGCAAGCCAGGCTTAGTTTCACTAAAGAGGACAAACCTTTTTTCTTATAGACTTGGGTTTAATTCATTTAGCAACACTCAGGTAGATGATTTTTCTTTCTCTGTGCAGTAAAGCTTGGAGCTCATTTTACATTTAGAATGAGTGAATTCTTTCTGCACTGGTGACTGGTCTTTTGCTCCATTTGTGTATGTAAGTATGGATGTGTGTACGTACGTAAATATGAGATAAGTAGCTGGATCCAACAGGAATGTATGCAGGTGTATGAATACAGATCCAGGAATGTGCATATGAATATATGTGTGGTTATGCGTATTTTCTTGTGCAAAATTTTTCCTTCTGCCAGTGTGACTCTCTTCTGCTTCAATAAAAAGTTTATTGCTCCAAACCTCCACCCTGCCTGGGAAGCAAAAGGTAAGGCTTCTGCACAAGAAAGAAAGCAGTCCTAGTAATTACTCCTTTACTTAATCCCCTGCTGCTAAACAACAAGTGTTAATTTTCCCATAGGCTTCAGAATAATTTAGAATCAATACGAGTAAATGCTATTATAGAAAGCAATTCTAATCTCTCCTAAGACCAAGTCTTGTCCCCACCAATGAATGCCCTTTCTCCTTGGCTACCTTCAAGAGAGAACCAGAGCTCTAGAACTGGTCTCTGGCACTGGGCTTAAGCACTCTTATTGCCTCTGTTCTTACTGTGCAGCAAGAACTGCAGGTCTGCAGCATTGTGCCCAGCCTTCATACTGAATATTAGATCAGTAACTCAAGTCTGTAGTTAGAAGATAGCACTGTTTAGGGAAATCACGCAGCTGGAAAGGTTTTGACATAAACTGTTCCTAGCCTCAGCACACCCACTATACAGGATTGTCTCACTTTACCATATGCAGACAAGACAGGACGTCACAGAGATGCACACCCAGTCATTAACATTTAGCTTAACAGCACTATAAAATTAAGACTACCAGCACATTAAAAAGCTCACTCATTGACAGTGGCATAGTGAATTTAATTTAAAGTTTTCAAAGTCTGGTTTATAAATATTTATAACCAAAAAGGTGTTAATATTTGTTGATCTGTTCAACCCTCCGACAGTATTTTATTCTCAGAAATTAAAAAGAAATAAATGCAGCCTTCACAATAACACAAAATGAGTAAAGTCGAATTATCCAAACAGAAGTCAAAACAGCTATGGTTAAGACAAGAACATGATTATTATTTTGTGCAAATTCATTAAGCACAGTTAGGCATAATTCTTATATATATTTGATTAAAAGTATGCATGCTTGCACAAGAATAACAGGATAAAACAATGAAATATAGACTGTGTACTAAGAGAGTGAGAACTGTAGAACTGGTAGGATCAGGCAAGTGGAAAGGTAAGTTCTTCCTTGTATTTAGTCAGGTGATTACACACAGCTCCAGAGGCCAACATCCTACACCCCAGGCACAAAGTGGTATAAACTGAAAATCCTACGCTGCAACATATGTTCCAGTCTCCTGTTGGTGAGGGGCATTTGGATGCTCTAAGGCTCCAGCATTCTTGCCCACAGCTGAACCTCTAAATGCAGGAAAACTCTCCAGCACCATCAGAACTGCTTGGGTGTTGAAGTGGGAGCTATCTACCTGCCTCCCTGCTCTCAAGGACCAGAGGACCCCAGGCATTTCTGAGTGGCCTACAGATAAACCTTGGCTGCTTGGCTTGTTTGGTGATGGATGAGGCTACCACGGTGAAATCATTCTCTTAACGGAAGTGTTAAGATGGTTGCTGCTTTAAAGTAATAGAGATGGGATGTTTCTCCTGTGTGCAGATGATCAGAGTCATCCTGGGGCATCTGAGAAACTTTCAACTTCATCTGCAAGGCTGCAATGTTTGCTGTAGCTGACCTCAGCCAAATCCGTGGACCAGCAAACCACACAGCAACTCCCTTCATAGAATAAAAGCTCACAGAGATAACAAGTTCACTCTGGACCAGTCATGAAGTATGGATTTGTTACACACATATGCGCGTGCACACACATGCACACACGCACACATGCACACACTACCCAGGAAATCATAAAATTTCTCAACATGAGAAGCATAGCATGCTGTTTAAATGTGGAGAAATCCTTATCTGGCCCTGTGATTTTCTGGGCCTTACATTGCCTTTTTATATGTCTCCAGTTTTACTTACAAAGGATGTTTTGTTAGAGCCCAGTACTAGATGCTCTGTAAACACAGCTCAGGCTTCTCCACGTTCTGACACCCAGCCCTACTTCTACCTACCTGAGAGAGCACAGACTGAAACGTCCGTGGGCCAGAAGCCTCACACCAGTCCTAAGAAATCACACAATATTCATAGTAACTTTCTGAATTAAAATGAAAATATTAGGGGTGAGGAATTCCATGTCTCGGAGCAGTCCCTTTCTGAATTCATTCTGCCAAACACGATCCTTTGCACAATATGTCAGCTGTTTGTTGTTTTGTTTTGTTTTCATTCCAAATGCCACCTCCTCTTGGTCCCCACTCACGGAGTTCCTCCTTCATTTCCCCTCCCATTCACCCCTGGGTATTCCCTTACCCTGGGGCATCAAGTCTCTACAAAATTAGGCATATCATCTCTCATTAAGGCCAGACACTTTAACGGCCCATTGCTACATTTGTGTCAGGAGCCTCAGCCTTGCCCATGCATGCTCTTTGGTTGCTGTCTCAGTCTCTCAGAGCTCTCAGGGGTCTGGGTTAGTTGATCCTGTTGGTCTTCCCTATGGAGTTTCCATCTCCTTCAGTTCCTTCAGTCCTCTCCCTAACTCTTCCATATCCCCGACCTCTGCCCAATGGTTGCCTGTGGATATCTGCATCGGTCTCAGTCAGCTGCTGGGTAGAGCCTCTCAGAGGCCAACCATGCTAAGCTCCTGTCTGCAAGCACAGCACGGCTGTTTCTAAAGGAATGAAGAGCAAGGCTTCATCAGAGAACAGACGAGAAATAGCTGTCACTTCCACCAGCCACCTTCATGATGCAGTGTTTGCTTGTGGGAAGTAATACACGCTCACAGCACACTGCTGCCAGGGTGAGGGCCCTGAAACATCAGCCCTTCAACTGCAGGTACTCTTTCCAAAGTCGGATGTTAATGCTTCTGTCATGTCACTCCACCAAGGACTTCTCCATTCTCTATCTACAATAGTTTCCAACTACACAATACACTCAGTCTGCTTTTCATTTCAGTCATACTGAATCTAAAATCATTCATCATTCATTTCCCAGAGCCAAGCAGGCTGTATGTACTGCGAGATGCAGAGACTTTGACCCTGTCTACACCTAACATATTCTTCAGGAGGACAGACGTGCTATAGGCAGACCAATATCACGCATACATCTGGTGCGTGATCGTGTATGGTGTTGTGATGGAGAATGACAGGCTCAAGGGCTAACTGGCAACCATTCAGAAACTAGCAATATATCTGGGAAGGATTAACTCTGACCAGGAGAAAGAGGTCACTGTCCTTTTAGACAAACAAGTTTAGCAGATAAGCCAGAGGGGAGCAACACGCAGCAAAAGTAGAGCCGCAAGTCAGGAACTGCTTCTGCGAATAGCAGCATCCCAGCAGGGCTGGGCATAAAGCCTATAGGAGTCCACAAGACAGATGCTAGGTCGCTGCACATAAGGACTGTGAAAGAGCAGAGTCGCACTCAAGCATCTGAGCTCTACTCTCCAGGTTTATCAAATCTTTAGGGACTTCTGCAGCAGAGCTTGGCAAGCATGGAGTAAGTGAGAGAGGGAAGACAATGGTCTACAGTAGGCAAGGACTAGGGGCATGTTTCCTGAACACAGGTAGGGGGAAACAGGGAAAGCACACATATTCCATAGGCATGCCTCAGCCAGCAACTGCTATCAGCAGGATGGGGAGGTACTGAGAGAGCAAAGATAACCCTAACAATTGCTCCATTCTGAGCTACCAAGAAGAAATGGATGTGTGCAAACATGAAAGGCCAAACAAAAATAAAATGACTGTTTTGCAGAATAATCTATAACAACATAAATCCAAATCTTTTTTTCTTTTGCAAAAAGGCAGGGTAGAATCCTGAGGTACAGTGAGCAAATCGTGCCCAGAGTTCCCATGATGCAGAGCTATGTAGCAACCAAGGTGGCTGATGGTTCCTAAGGGCCTAAGAGGTCAATGTCATCAAATGTTCCCAAACAAGACAGACTATGACTAGAAGTGCAGCTCTTGCACATCACCAAGACTGTATGGAAGCTAGTTCATCGGAGCAGCAAGCTTAGAAGGCAGCCTGAAAGGGCAACAGTGAGAAAGACATGCCAGTTAACCAGCAAGAGCCTCGCAGCTTTGAGAGATTTGCAAATGCAGCGGAAGAGACAGATGTCAGGAAGACAGGAGGACAAAGAATAGTTGACAGAACAGAACACCAAAACCTTTAGATTCAACAGCTGTGGGAACCCAAGAGGAGAAATGGTGCTCTTGGGCAAGAAAATAGGGACACAGAAGATTTAAGAGCACAGGTTGAAGCAACAAGCTGATAGCACTGTTGGGAGGAGGTGATACTTTTAGTAAGTAAAAACCAGTAGAAAGAAATTAAGAAAGACATTAGGGGCCATGCCCTCAAAGAGGATATTAGAATTTCTGGGTGAGATGGCTGCTTAGAAGCCACACTGGAATGAGCGTCTGATCACAGTTATGGGAACAAAGGGAATAGGAATATTTTATTACTCCACCAGCTGCTCTCTCCCCTAGGATCCACTTGTTTATTGCCATAATGTTCTTCCTGATCAAAACTGCAGCTATCACTACACCCAACACATTGCTGCAGATGTCTGGACACCAGCACACCATCCTTTTGTTCTAGAACTAGGTAGTAAGACACTATTGTTGAAGACAACACATACATCAGTTGCTGAGCTGACAGAAATCAAGTTGGAACTGAGCTCTCTTGGTATCCCTGATGAAGAGCTTCCATAGTGCCAGGATGTGCTATAAAAGCTGCAGACAGAGAGAGGTTATCAGCAATCTCAACATCTGTGAACCTGCGAGTCATAACAAAGACTGGCTGAGCAAGATGTGCTCTGTACTGGCATGATGCCTTGAGGGTAACACATAGCTTGATTTGAGGTCCATTCCACAGAGGAAACTCACTCCTTGTGCTGTACACCTCCCTGGTCAAGAGATTATGATATCATAGGCCTTGGGGAGTATGGTGGTTTGAATAAAACTGGTCTCGTAGGCTCACATATTTGAATGCTTAAGGAGTGGCATTAGGAAGTATGGCCTTGTTGGAGTTGGCGTGGCCTTGTTAGAAGTATGTTACTGAGGGTTGGCTTTGGGGTCTCAAGTGCTCAACCAAGGTCTAGTGTCTCTATTCTCTTCCTGTTTCCAGCTTACCCAGATGCAGAACTCTCAGCTACCTCTCCAGCACTGTATATGCTTGTGTGCCACTATACTTCACACCATGATGATAATAAGCCAAACCTCTGATTGCAGCCTAAATTAAATCCTTCCTTTTATAAGAGTTGCCATGTCACCTCCTGCAGCCAGAAAGGACTCCTGGTGGAGGTATAAGGACACCAACCTATCCACAAAACTTTTGACCCAAAATGTGTCCTGCCTACAAGAAATGCAGGGACAAAGATAAAGCAGAGACTGAGGGAATGGTCAACCAATGACTGGCCCAAACTAAGACCCATCCCATGGGCAAACATTAATTTGTGACACTATTAATGATACTCTGCTATGTTTTCAGACAGGAGTCTAGCATAACTGCCTTCTGAGAGACTCTACCAAACAGCTGACTAAAACAGATCTGGAGACTCACAGCCAAACATTAGATTCTGAGCTTCCAAGTATCTTGCAGAAGAATTGGGGAAAGGATTGAGGGACCCAGAGGGGATAAGGACTCCACAAGAAGACTATTTGTGTCCATTGGAGACTTCCAGAGGCTGAACTACTAGTCAAAGAGCATACATGGACTGGAACTAGGACCCCTGTACATATGTCTCAGTGGAAGAGGATAAGCATAACCCTGCATTGACTTGAGGTATCAGGGTGGGTTAGTACTCAGGAGGGTCCTCCCTATTTTCAGAGGTGAAGGAGAGGGTGTGGGGGGAAGTGGCCATGTGATGCAGGAGTAGGAGGGGAGGGCTGCAATCAGGATATAAAGTGAAGAAAAAAATAAAAACTAAAAATAAATAAATGAGTTGCCATGGTGGTGACATCTCTTCACAGTAGAACATTGACTAAGACGGTCTAACCTACTACTGTTTTTTTTTGCCAAATGGTCATGTTGTCAAACTGCCTTCTAAATATAAAGATTTATACCCTAAATTAGGGATGATTTCAGACTTCCTCAATGAAACTTTTCTGTAAGGAGCACTGGTTAACGCAGAGACTCCCTAACTGGCAAAAAGTGCTGAGAATAAGTTAATGTTGAGTTCAGAGCTCAGGGAACATCTTGACCTATAGGTGCAAAAAGGATGTAAGAGTCTGAGGATGAGAAGTGCCCTAACGTGGTGTCTTCTGGCTGTGACATGTCTATTGTGCTAATGAACTCATGTTCTTCTAATCTTTACCTACTAAAGGCCCTACCTCCTCTCAAGAGTACCAGAGGCTGAGAGCCAAGTCTTAACCTCTGTGTTGAGAGAGGAGGACTCTCAAGACCTGAACCATAGCAGGCAGTGTCTTTCTGTGTTCTTAAATCCTTCATCTAGACATTCATCTACAAGCCTACCATCTCCCTCTCTTGGATTCTCAAAGCTGATTATCGGAAAGTCTCCTTACCCTACTCTGTTTACCCTGTCCTTTGCCCTCATCAGTTCCTGCCCCCATCTTATTATCTCTGATAACTAACACCCTGCAATGCTCATGCAACCCTAATTAAACTCAGTGGACCATTTAAAAAGACATAGTTTTAAGAAAAACCAACAGAGAAGGTTTTCATTGAGAGATAGTAATAGGGAATGAAAATAACCAAAATTAATTATTATACATAAAATATCAAATACATTTTTAAATGAGGACATTAGAACCACTATCTCTTTCTTGTATGAGTTTTGTGCCCCTGCCCCCTTTCTCTCTTCCTCTCCCCTTCCCCTTCCCTCTCTGCTTGCTGGCCACTGTAAAGCAGTAGCCTCTTTTCTGTTCCTGCTCTGAATGTTCCTGCTCTGAAGGTGTTTGCCTACACATTGGTTCAAAGTGACCATGGACCTCAGAAACCACACACACAAAAAAAATTACGCCTGAAACATAACTGCAAAGGATAGCTAACTAACACACTGTGAGATTCAAAAACAGTGAGGAAATGAAAATAAAGAATTCAGCATGCAAGTAAGGAACCTGAAAAGGATTGACAGAAAACAGCCTTGACCTTCAGCTCAGAAAATCATCCATCAAAGAATGAAGGCTACTGTGCCCATCACAAAGATGAGAAAGAGAGCTGGGGACATTCAACCAAGACCGAGACAGCCACTCATTGAACTAATTACTACAAAGAAGCCAAGTGCACCCAGGGACTCTTCCAGCAGCTCTGGCATGCTGGAAGTGGGAGCAGATGGCAAAGTTTGCAGACAGCTGGATGCTTATAAAAGGAAGGCAGTGAATACAAAATGACAAGCCAGGAGAACAGCAGAGAGAATGTTGGAGGTGCCCTGGTCCTGCAAGCAGTGGAGCCAGAAAGCAACTGACAGTAACAACCAAAACAAAGGGAAGAACTAAAGCCCAGGATTTTATTTAAGTCCAGATAATTTAAGGAGAAGAAGAATTAGACGGAACAGAAATAAAATCAAAAAAAAAAAAGATTTGTGAAAACTGGCAAGGTAGCATCTTATGTAGAGGCACTGGCCCAAAGGCCTGATGATTTGAGTTCAATCCATGATTTCTATAAAGTATCAGGAGGGAACTGATACCAGAGAATTGTTATCTGACCCATACAGATTTATATGCCTACACACCACACCACACACACACACACACACACACACACACACACACACACCACCGCCACCACCACCACCACCACTATCACCAAAATAATAATAATTAATAATTAGTAGTATCAATTCATAAATAATACAGTTAGAGGTTGGAACATCCTGATTTGAGATGGTGAATCCATTGTGTTCCATAATCATGTGGGAACGAAGATCTTCTGAGGTGAGCACTAGTAGAGGTCTTGGAATTCATATTCTTTCAAAGGTTAATTCAGTCACGAATACTGTTGGAAATGCTATACTCTAGGATGATGAATCAGAAATTGTGTGTGCTGGGAACAGTCATGCATTTCCACAAACTGATGCATGCTGAAGTTCGAGAACCATTGTTCAAGCATAACATGAAGAACCTATGAAGTAGGAAAAGGATGGATTATAGTAGAGCATCAGTGCTTTCACAGGTGACGAGTCTGAACCTTTGAGGAATAAGGCTCCCAGCTGTGGCACCAACAACATCGGCAGCATCCGAAAAACACCTATAGCAACCATGAGAATGTAGCTTTCTCTTGAACCTGAAATGCTGGAGATGGGGCCAGCATTCTGTCATTACAAACCCAGCAGGTGGTGTGTGCGGGTCACAGTTGAGAACAGCAGAGGGGCCATACTGCTGCTATGATGCCCCAGCACAAGGGCCAGTATCCACTCTCTCTAGTCAGAACTCTTGTCTTCCATCTCCAGGAATCTTCAGGGTCTCAACATCTATTTTTATCATTCAGCGCATTATTGTGCAGCCTTGAGTGATTTTCTTTCTGGGTAAGACGAAGAATATAATTAAAGCCCCAAGCTAAGAATTCCTGTCCTTAGCCTATATAGAGAGTGAAGCTAGAGGATTATTTTAAACAGAGAGATGAGGTTTGCAGCTAAGCAAGACAAAACTAGAGGACCAGGCTTAGAGAACAAGCAGAATATGTTTTCAGAGATGCTAAATTTTTAAACCATGAAATTTAAAGAGTTCTAAAGGCCATTTGGGATGAATTATCCAGGAGACATTAAACACAAAATTTCCAGGTGTGAAATTAGCATTTAGTCACCACCAATGTACACAGAGTTAAAGAAGAGTTGATTCTCAGAAATTTATAAAGAGTAAAACATGCAGGGGACCCATAATAGATATCTGGAAATGCATTTAGGACGCTGAAGGTCCAAGGAGAAGTAAACAATGAGGAAAGGAATGAGGAGACAACTAGAGGGTAAGGAGGAATGAATGCTAGTGTGGATATTCTTCAAGAAGCAGAGAATTAGGCTTTAAAAATAATTACATCTATATCTATGTAACTATAATAATTTTCACTTTATTTTATTAATTTGTTGATTTAATATTAATTAATTAAACATCAATTCTCAATTTGTTAATATAGTTATTTTAATAAATCATATAAATATGATGATTTTACACATAGACATTATAAATATAAAATTTATTACAAATAAAAAGTAATCATATTTTTTAAAGTAATTCTCCACAGGAAGTAAACGAAGACCACTGGTTTCAGTGGCAGAAATAGTGTGGTGTGTCCCAGTAAGCTTTGATTGTCAACTTGACACACATGTGAGGGCAAAGCCTAGATCAAGGAATTGCCTAGATCAGATTGGCGTGAGGGCATGTCTGTAGGCTGAAGTCTTGATTGTAAACTAATGCTGGAAGACCAAGGATTTACAAGAATGCTGGACAAATATGACCCAGAAGGGAGGGAGTCAGGCAAGGGGAATCCCTCCATGATTTCTGCTTCAAGGTTCTCTCTTGATTTCCTCCAATTATGTCTGGTGGCTGGAAAATAGAAGCCAAATCAGTTCTTCTTCCCCTCTATTGTTTTGGTCATAGTAACAGAAAGTACATCAGAAAAGAAGCATTTATCTCACTCTGTGTAGACACTTACTGAAGCCAAAGGTGAAAACTGCAGGCAAAGAAGCAGGCAAAAACAAGGACCAGTTTCCGTTCTGACACAGGAAGAGTTGGGTGAAGAGACAAAAGTGAGGATGAGTGTCTGTTCTGACACAGGAGGAGTTGGGTGAAGGGACAAAAGCGAGGACTAGTGTCCATTCTGACACAGAAGGAGTTGGTGACGAGTCTGGTGAAGCATCCTTCATGAGGACACAGCTGCTTATTGGAAGGTCCTGGAAACAGTGATTGTCTCGGTTACTATCACTGGGATGAAACACAATGATCAAAAGCAAGCAGGAGAGGAAAGGGTTTATTTGACTTACACTTCCACATCATAGTCCATCATTGAAGGAAGTTGGCCAGAAACCTAGAGACAGAAGCTGAGGCAGACACCATGAAGGGGGTGCTGCTTGCCAACTTGCTCCCAATGTTTGTCTCAGCCTGCATCTTATAGAACCCAGGCCCACCAGCCTGGGGATGGTACCACCCACAATGGGCTGGGCCCTCTCACATCAATCACTAATTTTTAAAAAAATGCCCTACATCCTATCTTATGGAGGCATTTTCTCAATTGAGTTTCCCTCTATTCAGTTAACTCTAGCTTGTGCCAAGATGATGTAAAACTATCTAGCACAGTGACATCAAAGTAGGATAAACCAAGGACTCATGAGCTGATATTCTAGAAGGAGTCATAAAAGCTTAGGTATATACATCAAGAAAAGAAAAAAATCCATCCAAGTCTGATACACATTGATTTAAACCATTTCTTTCTTTTTTTAAAATGTAATTTCAATTACTTTTTATTAGATATTTTCTTCATTTACATGTCATATGATTTCTCCTTTCCCAATTTCCCCTCCAAAAACCAAAACAAACCAAACAAACAAAAACAACAAGAACAAACACCTGTTGCCTCCCTCCTCCCCATGCCTACCACCTCACCCTCTCCCACTTATTGGCCCTGGCATTCCCCTACACTGGGGCACAGAACCTTCACAGGGCCAAGGGCCTCTCCTCCCATTGATGACCGACTTTGCAATCCTCTACTATACACATGCTGCCAGAACAATCAGTCCAACCATATATAGTCCTTGGTTGGTGGTTGAGTCCCTGGGAAATCTGAGGGTACTAGTTAGTTCATATTGTTGTTCATCCTGAGGGGCTGCAAACCCTTCAGCTCCATTGGTCTCTAACTCCTTCATTGGGGACCCTGTACTCAGTTCAATGGATGGCTGTGAGCCTCTACATCTGTATTAGTCAGGTACTGCTGCCTCTCAGAAGAAAGCTAAATTAGGCTGGCTTGTCCTTCCTTGAGTCTCTGCTCCATAGTTAGTCTCTGCAATTCCTTCCGTGGATATTTTGTTCCCTCTTTTAAGAAGGAATGAAATGTCCACATTTTGGTCTTCCTTCTTCTTGAGTTTCTTGTGGTTTGTGAGTTGTTCTTCTTGTATTCTGAACTTCTGGACTAATAACCACTTATCAGAGAGTGCATACCATGTGTGTTCTTATGTGATTGGGTTACCTCACTCAGGATGATATTCTCCAGATCCATCCATTTCCCTAAGAATTTCATAAATTCATTGTTTTTAATAGCTGAGTAGTACTCCATTGTATAGATATACCATATTTTCTGTATCCATTCCTCTGTTGAGGGACATCTGGGTTGTTTCCAGTTTCTGGCTATTATAAATAAGGCTGCTATAAACATGGTGGAGCATGTGTCCTTATTAAATGTTGGAGCATCTTCTGGGTATATGCCCAGGAGTGGTATAGTTGGGTCCTCTGGTAGAACTATGTCCAATTTCCGGAGGAACCGTCAAACTGATTTCCAGAGTGGTTGTACCAGCTTGCAATCCCACCAGCAATGAAGTAGTGTTCCTCTTTCTCCACAACCTCTTCAGCATCTGCTGTCACCTGAGTTTTTTATTCTAGCCAATCTGACTGGTGTGAGGTAGAATCTCAGAGTTGTTTTGATTTGCATTTCCTTGATGACTAAGGATGTTGATCATTTCTTTAGGTGTTTCTCAGCCATTCGGTATTCATCAGTTGAGAATTCTTTGTTTAGTTCTGTACCCTATTTTTTAATAGGGTTATTTGGTTCTCTGGAGTCTAACTTCTCGAGTTCTTTGTATACATTGGATATTAGCCCTCTATCAGATATAGGATTGGTAAAGATCTTTTCCCAATTTGTTGGTTGCTGTTTTGTCCTATTGACAGTGTCTTTTGCCTTATA
>JADRCC010153397.1:0-16874 GCA_019843855.1 Hylomyscus alleni
GGGGGGGGGGGGGGGGGGGGGGGAAAGGAAAAAAGAACCAGCAATGCTTTATTTGTTTATTTATCAAGACATTTATTGATGCAGAGATCATTGGTTGGGTAGTTTATTTAGTTCATTTCTCAATGCTTAAAAATCTAGTTTCCTTCCCCCACACTAGAAATGAACAAGAGGAGAAAGTGAGAAATTGTAGACATGTCTCACCTGTAAAACAGTTTCAGTAAATTGACCCTTAAAGGAGGTATAGAGAGATCTTGTATATGCGTAGGATGCACGTTTTCTTTTAAGATGGTAGAAATTTGAGCACGTTTAATTGGTGGCGGTAGATAAGAGGGATCTGCCTACTTTTCATGGCTGATGTGAAGCAAAGACAGAGAGGAAGGTGGAGATGTGGGTAAATATAAACATTTTAGTGTGTATTGAAGGACAATGAGCACATGCTTTCAAAAGAGAGTTCTTAAATAGCATATGTTCTTGCTAGACATTACAAAAGCACTTATCTGGCGAATCCTCAGCCATCATTGAATGCCTTTTACAACCCCTCAAAAACTGGTTGCTGAAGAACCCCACTGTTCTAATTTGTTGTCTAGTTTTTAATGAGGTGAATAATTTAACTAGTTGTGTCTTTGAGAGTGAATGCATGAAATTAATCTATATCCTTTCCCTAAAGAGTACTTTTTATTTATTTATTTATTTTAATTAATTTATTTTTCACACTCCATATTCCATTCCCTGCACCCCCATCCACCCTCCAACTGCTTCACATCTCATACCTCCTCCTCACCCCTTGTCTCCACAAGAATGTCCCCACCCCCACCCCACCTGATCTCTAAACTCCCTGGGGCTTCCAGTCTCTTAAGGGTTAGGTGCATCATCTCTGAATGAACCCAATCCTGCAGTCCTCTACTGTATGTGTGTTGGGGGCCACATATCAGCTGGTGTATGCTGCCTGTTTGGTGGTCCAGTGTTTGAGAGATCTCAGTGGTACAGATTAATTGGGACTGCTGGTCCTCCTGCAGGATCGCCCTCTCCTCAGCTTCTTTCAGCCTTTCCTAATTCAACAATAGGGGTCAGCTGCTTCTGTCCATTGGTTGGGTGCAAATATCTGCATCTGACTCTTTCAGCTGCTTGTTGGGTCTTTCAGAGGGTAGTCATGCTAGGTCCATTTTCGTGAGTGCTCCATAACCTCATTGAATAGTGTCAGGCCTTGGGACATCCCCTTGAGCTGGATCCCACTTTGGGCCTGTCACTGGACCTTCTTTTCCTCAGGCTCCTCTCCATTTCCATCCCTGTAATTCTTTCAGACAGGAACAATTATGGGTCAGAGTTTTGACTGTGGGATGGTCCCCCTCTCCTTCATTTAATGCCCGGTCTTCCTGCTGGACATGGGCTCTATAAGTTCCCTCTCCCTACTGATGGGCATTAATTCAAATAAATCAGTAGTCTTCCTTTACACAAAGGATAAACAGGCTGAGAAAGAAATTAGGGAAGCAACTCCCTTCACAGTAGCCACAAATAATATAAAATATCTTGGGGTAACTCTAACCAAACAAGTGAAAGACCTGTATAACAATAACTTCAAGTCTCTCAAGAAAGAAATTGAAGATCTCAGAAAATGGAGAGATCGCCCATGCTCAGATTGGCAGAATTAATATAGTAAAAATGGACATCCTACCAAAGGCAATTTATAGATTCAATGCAATTCCCATCAAAATACCAACACAATTCTTCATAGACTTGGAAAGAGCAGTTCTCAAATTCGTCTGGCAAAAAACCCAGAATAGCGAAAACAATTCTTAACAATAAAAGAAGAGCTGGGGGAATCACCATCCCTGACCTCAAGCTTTACTACAGAGCAATAATGATACAAACTGCATGATATTGGTACAGAGACAGACAAGTTGATCAATGAAATAGAATTGAAAACCCAGAAATAAAACCTACACACTTATGGTCACTAGATCTTTGACGAAGATGACAAAAATATACAATGGAAAAAGGAAAGCATTTTCAATAAATGGTGCTGGTCTAGCAGGCTGTCTGTGTGTAGAAGAATGAAAATAGACCCATATTTGTCACCTTGTACAAAGCTCAAGTCCAAGTGGATCAAGGACCTCAACATAAAGCCAGATACACTGAAACTAATAGAAGAGAAAGTGGGAAAGAGCCTTGAACTCATTGGCACAGGAGGAAATTTTCTAAACAGAACTCCAGTGGCTCATGCTCTAAGATCAAGAATTGATAAATGAGACTTCAAGAAACTAGAAAGCTTCTGTAAGGCAAAGGACATAGCCAATAAGACAAAATGGCAACCTACAGATTGGGAAAAAAAATCTTCACTAACCCCACATCTGATAGAGGCTAATATCCAAAATATATAAAGAACTCAAGAAGCTAACTTCCAAGACACCAAACAACCCAATCAAAAAATGTGGTATAGAACTAAACTGAGAATTCACTACTGAAGGGAAGTCAATCTGAATGGTACATATTTTAATATTCTCCCAAATAAAATTCAAACTCCTCTTTAATTTTTTTAATCTCCAGACCATTCCGTCTACCACTCACACTGACTTCCTTCCCCCACTCCTATATAGTCATCTTTCTATTCTTTTTAAAGCTTATTTAAGTTATTTATTTTGATGACTCAATCCGTTTCATCAGGGTCCTGGGTGATTATTTCCAGGCGCATGGGCTCCTTACCAATACCTATATCAATGAAGACGTTATCTCCCCGCCCCCCCCCCCTCGCCCCAGTGACTGACTCTTGTTTTCTTAGACGTACTTGACAACTGGACAACTTTTGGCTCATTGAACAAAGAGGCAAGTGAAGTTTATTCCCACCCCGACCCCCTATCCTCTAAGAGACTGAGCAAAGATAGACTAGACGGAAAGGCAGAGGAGGGACATCCACTAGGTCCTCAAACTCTGCTAACTCAGGAGGAAATTCCTCCAGTGCCTTAAGGCTTTGGTTCCCAGAACTCTCTACTGTGTTAGTTGGCCCTCTGCTAAAAGAGCCCTGCGCTCGGTGCGGCCCCTTTAAGAGTCCAGCTCCTCCCCGCTCCAGGGAAAGTTGCAGCTTTTTCCGCCTCCTGGGAGGGCTGAGTAGGGCCGGCCGCCTGGGTTGCTGGTGTCAGTCTTTTTGGAGCTAGAGACCCTTCCAAACATTCTGCACCCGGACATTTGGTCACCTAGTAGCACCTGTTGCAGGTGACAGGTAGGTGGCAGCTAGTGTCTGAGCGCACCCTCGCCCTCTGTCTGGGACTTCGCGGACTCCCCCAGCCCCGTGTCTCGCCCCCACCTCGGGGGCGTGTGTCCTGCTGTACCTTGTGTGCGGTCCCTGTCTTCCCTCCCCAGCTGCCACGCGGGCCCTTCTACTGTGTCCGCGTCTAGGGACCGCACCCCCACGCGGTGCCTCCGGTTTGCTCCAGGCGGTCCCTCCCTGCCACTTTTTCTTCTCTCTGGCTGCTTCTGCGGGGTTCCTTTGGACGGAGTTACTGGCTGCTACCTCTCCACAGGTATCGCTGGCTCCGGGCACCCCAGCTCGCCCACCTCGCCCCCTCCGCTAGCCTTGGCCCCTCTGGAGAGCTAGCCCCTGGCGCAGGCTTGAACAGGCTTCTAGTGGAGCTGTGTCCTCAGACTTGGAGGCTAGTCACCTTTTTGGTGACCTCGCTGGGCTAGAGTGCCCAGCTCCTTCTATGGCCCCTCTCCGCTGTTTCTGAACTCCAGGTTTCTATTTTCTTAGCTTCGTCTTGTCTCCTCACCATAGGTACAGACTAAAAGGCAAGTTCACTCTGAGTTCTACCTCAGTGGGTTCCCATTGGGCATGGAGCTGGAGACCCAGCTGTGTAGGTTAGAGCTCAAACTCTTGCCCCCTTCAAACAGGCTGGGGGTTTGCTCCAGCCCGGAACACTGAAGGAGAAGGATGGGCTCTAGGAGAAGTTGATGGCAAAATAATTCGGTTTAAAATTCTGGTAGCTTGAAAAAGTCATGTGTTTGCTTTAACCAACCCTTTCTTCCCCTACTATGCTACAGTTTCAGGACCAGAGGATCTAACCTTCTAATATAGGTTTCTAGCAGGACTGACCCTAAGCCCTGTATATCTGTGGGAGAAATTAATCTTCTGTATCCGTGGTTCTGTTTTTGTTACTTTGGGATAGAGTCTCACTGTAGCTCAGGATGGTCTAGAATTCATTATGTAGTCGAGGCTGGCCTCACACTGGCTGGCCATCCTGCCTCTACCTCCCAAAGTGCTGCTGTTTGTTACAGGTCGACAACATCACATCTGTCCTCTGCCGTTTTTTTTTTTTTTTTTTTTTTAAACTGGTTACTCTTCTGCTCTTTGTAAGCTGCACTCTTCATAAATATGTTGACATTAAGGAGTTAATGAACTAAGGTGTAAATTTGCCATGAAGAGCTAAAAACAATAATGAGCTCAGAGAGCTGTGGCAATTTTTTTCTTGGGGTGTGTGTGTGCGTGCGCGTGTGCATGCACTGGAAATCCTAGTAGAAAAAGCCCCCACAAAATTGGTTTGTGAATCTCCCTTTGGGTAGCGGATAGACATGATTTCAAAGGCTGCATCCTAGGTCAGAGTGGTGAACTTGAACTTGGAGGCCAACTCTGGGATAATTGAACTGTGAGAATGAGAAGCATTCTGGTTGGTGTCCTCTGAGCACTTTCCCTTCAAGGTTGGAACTATTAAAGTGATGGCATAATGAACAAATGAAGTCAGCCGACATGATCCATTCTTATCCATATCTCAGACAAGCCTCACACTAATTCTATACAATTGGTGATACAGTTACAGCCACGGTACTCTAAATTACACTCTGACAATGGGACAAGCTTGTGTGACGATAATTTCTGGTGGTTCCATCTTAGATACTCTGTGGAGAAGTTGAATCACCTCATTCATGTCTTTTAATTTCAAACATAGGGCCAGTTGCATGTGGCTCCTGGATGACTGAAACCATGGTAATTGTCTTGAAGTTAGGAGAACAAATTCCTGGGATTTAGAGGTGTGTTCCTGGATTCTCAGGATGGGTACCTGATTCCAACTTCTTCCTTTCCTGATGGCCAGGGGCAAAATAATAGAGTAGTAGCTGACAGGGACTTGACAGAAATATGTGTATGTGACAAAACCACACCAGGCAGAGTGATAGCATACCCTCTTTATTTGTAGCTTCAGCAGAGATACTCAGGAGAGTATGTGTTCCTCAACCCCACCTCTGGAACTTTGCTTAAACTATTGGTTTTTGCTCTGGTCAACTTGGTACTCATATCCCCAACCTATTGTCATTAATTCTTATTCATTTCTCAGGATTTAGCCTAAGGTCATTGCCTTTGAATACACACTTCTTCCCCCCAAACAGAATGATTAGTTATATTGTCTTGAAAGACTTTATTTAGACTTCAATAAAGGTCCGAATACTGTTCTGTTTTTCAAGCTGGAAGGTTGTAAATCTCTGTAAAGGCAGTAACTGGATCTTGAAGCACAAAGAGCTGTGTTAGGGATTGGGGATGCCATGTCTTCCATGGATCGAGATATGCTGGTGGTGAGATTAGAATAAGAAACAATCTTGAGCTATTTGTAACACACAATAGGCACAAGTATTGTGCCTCTGTTTCAAGGCAGTCACTTGACCAACCAACTAAAAATTGCAACCATGTCCCTAAACATTCTTTTTTTTTAAAAAGAACTTCATTTTATTTTATGTGCATTGATGTTTTGCTTTCATGTATATCTTAATGAGGGTTTTGGATCCCATGGAACAGACAGTTTTAGGTACTAGGACTTGAACCTGGTTCTCTGGAAGAACAGCCAGTGCTCTGAACTCCTGAGCCATCTCTCTTGCCCCTTAAGCACTCTTTCTACCTCCTTCCTACATTCCTTTTGCTTATTCATTGTTTCACTTCTACCCTTAACATAAAGGCCACCATGTGGATAGGAATTGCTGTCTTTTGTATTACCAGAGTTCTGAGCATGTCATAGGGGTCATACTGATGCTGTTGAATGAATGAATGAATGAATGGCCTTGCTGTTCTAGGAACTGGAACTCTTGTACTTTTCTGAGTCTGAAACCAAGCCTTCAGTTTGCTACTTTATACATAAAAGGATGCTCCAGGCCCCCCAGCCCAGTACTCACACAGCTTGCCTTCTGCTGAGTTTTTTTGTTTGTCTGGTTGTTGTTGGTATTGTTTTGCTTTGAGACTCGATTTCTGATAACAACTTTGACCTAATTATAAATATTTCCTCTCTTTTTAATTTCTTAAGTTGTTGGAGATAAGAGTCCCAGAATGTATCCTAGACTGGCCTAGACATCACTGTGTATCCTCATACTCACAATTATTCTCCTGCTTCAGCTTTCTGAGTGCCAGGATTGAAGATGTGAACCAATATGCTTGACTAGACCTTCCACTTTATGTTTAAGTACAAATCTGTGGGTGGAAAAAGAGAGACGTCCTTCTCCCTGGTTCATCTTCTTATCAGTGGCAGCACTGGGGAGGCAGGTATGAATTATCAGATGTGCTGAGGACATTCAGACAGTTGTCAAGGTCAGTGAGAGAAGGCGACTGTGCAACAGGGAAAAGCCCCAACAAATAAAAGATATCACAAATCAGGTTTTTATTCTCATCACTCTTAAATCTTTTTCTGTGTGAGGTAGTTACTAGGTTACGGGCTATATAGAGAAGGTCCAGCAGAGTGGTACTTTTGCCACAATTGCCTAGTTGTAGACTAGTTTTGTAGAGGAGTAGGCAACAGCTGTGTAGCGAAATAAAAGTGCTATTTTGTTTAAATGCAGTTTGAAATATCCAGCCAGAAAAAAAGTCCAGAATCCCTTTGAAAACATCAGTCTTAGAAGGACCTATGCCCTGGAAAAAGTAATGACTGTATACTTCTCACCATTTATTGTCTGTTAACATCTTTGAAATGTAAGTTTGTATAAATAACTGCTCAGGTGCTTTAAATCTTATCTTCCCCCTAAACACTGAGCATTGGACTGTCTTAGGACTCAGCCTACAGACTTTTCTCTACCCAAAACCTGCTCAGAAGTTCTCTTTAAGCACCACTGTTGTGACATTTAGACAGCCATCATTCATGTTTCTGTTCTGGGCCTTTCTTCTTTGCTGAAGCCTCTTGTTCTTCGTGGCCTATTTGACATTTCTACCTGTCATCTGATAGATGCCTCAAGGGTAACATGGACAAATGTGGATTATTGATCGCCCTAATACCTTTAATCCTTCCTTTTGCCTTCCCATGACTAAGAATAAGGGTACCATTATACATTTATTTAGTTGAACCAAGAATATTGGGTTGCCCAGGATTTCTGTCATCTTCTTAGGCCGCCACATACACTGTTTGAACTCTTGTTGATCTCACTTTCAAACTATATCGTGAACTTTTCGACATGTCTCCATTTTCTCTGCCTGCTACCCTTGTCCCAGCCACCATGAAGGTTCACTGAACATTCTTGAACAATGGTAAAATATATACAACTATTTCAGTGGAACAGCTCTGTCTTGGTGTGTGGGATGGGAAACCATGTCAAGAAGCTTGGTGGGAAGAGAGGGTTGAGACCCCAGAAACTCACACCTGAGCCAGTAGGCATCTCCTGCTCCCTACCAAATTCCTGGCCTATGGTAGGCATATCCCTGCTCCCTGCCAGATTCCTGGCCTGGAACATGTATGTGCCACATGAATGTGGGGCATATATGTGTGTACACACATGTGCTTGTGGTTGTATACACGGAGGAGGGCTTTAGGTGTTTGGCTCTATCACTATTGCCTTATTCCCTTGGAACAGAATCTCTCACTGAATCTGGAGCACACCATATGCTTATAGCTAGTGAGCCCCAGCAATCCTCCTGCCTTTGCCCTCTCTATAACAGGCTTTTTACATGGGTTCTGGAGATGGAACTCAGGTCATTGTTAGAAGTTTTACCCACTGAATCATCTTCTTAGTGCCTGGAAAATCATTGTAGTAAGTGACCTTCAGAGTGAGGGGGGTATTGATCAATGGATACATAGTTTTTCTTCAACTGGAGAGATAATGTGTGCTAGCACTAATGCATCATATATTCTCATATTGTTAAAGGAATAAACTCAATCTTTCTATAATATATACATACATCAAGTTGATTCTATCCTATAAATACACACAATTATTGTCAATGAAAGATAAACACACATACATATATTAAAAATTGAGTAGGCAAGACCCCAATTGGCATCTCAGAGAATTTACATATTTACTATCAAGAACATTTTTCCCTTATTCCCTTATTAAGGGTGGATGATCTTTTAAAAATATCTTTCTTTTTTTGTGATGGAGATCAAATCCATGATCTCATGCATAGTAGGCAAGTAATCTACCAGCCAGTTACACCCTCTTGTTTGGGACAATGTGGTATTTACATTGAAGAAGCTTGGCTATAATGGGAAGGAGACAAGGATCAGGGGAGATCAGGGTATTAATTTTGTGTTACTTTACATACAGGATTGAGAGAAGGCTATTTATGAGGCAATCACATAGAATTAGATGATACAGGGTCCCTGAGGAAGCTGGGGGCTAGTGATTGAACAGAATGAAAGTGGAGAAAAATACTGTACTTAGTGAAAGGCAAATAGCTCTTTGGTTGAGACAACAGAGAGAGGGTAAAACTAGTGATACTCTGGAGGACAGAGCTGTGGAGGGCTGGGATTCTGAGGGTGGTCCTCTCGACAAGGGTGGTGGTGAAGGGCTACAGTGGCATTTGAGAAAGATGAAAAGAAGAGTGTCCCATCAAGATTATATATATGTGTTCCACAGCCTCATATTTACTGCAAATGTATCCATCTTTTGTTAATTATATCTCCAGAAAGCTGCAAAAAAATAAAATTGGTATGGACTATTGTGCTTTGTTTCTCCCTCAAGTCACAGAGGCTAGTTTCATTTCTTTCAGGCATCACTCACCAGCCAAGATCTTGAAGCACTATGAACAATATAGTTTGCGAGATTTGTCCAGATGGCTGGGACAGAACATGACAAGGTCAGAGATTAGACAGTGCCAGCAAATGAAGAGTTGAAATGACAGATCACTCAATTTCATGGCCATGACTAAAACTACCTTGAATTCAAGGTATTTTGAAGATATGGAAATCTCCTGTGGTATCTGCACTATTTCATCTTTGTAGTTCTTTTCAATTTGGGTCCCAGGAATGCCTTAGTGTCTATGTCTTCAAATCATTGCCAGTGACATACCAGGAAGAATGGTTATATCAGCTCAGGGCCCACCATGTGGTAGCTATAGGGTCCTGAAATGTGCTAGGTGCCCTGCATAGGGTCTGGCCATCCAGACATTTGACATGTACTGGAGACAGACACCACACTCTCTTTTCCTGGGGAGCACTTCAGAAGGGAAGGCACATGTTAAACATGGATTACACAATGGATCAGAAAATTCATTGCTACTGGGAAAAGTTCTGTAAAGTTCAACTTTTGAAAAATCAGCTTATTCTAACAGATTTTTTCTTTCCAGTTTATATTTATCAAGGAAATATGAGAGTACCTTTTATAGTTCTCTTTTAAAAAGTTGAACATCGGGCTGGAGAGATGGCTCAGTGGTTAGAGAGCTTGCTGCTCTTCCGGAGGACCTGATTCTGGTTCCCACCACCCACTTCAGGAACAGTACACATGTGGCATATCCCCACAAATATGCATAAATAAAAATAAATCTTAAAAAGATCAACAATGTCTTTCTGTAAGAATTGACACCCAAATATTTAAAAAAATTTTTTTCCAATATGAGTGGACCTTTTTCTTTTAGATGTCTCTTGACCATTTGGTTTTCCTCCCTTAAGAGTTGTCTGTTTGTCTTCCGTCTCTTGAGTATTTCTCTCTCTTGTGTGATGGTGCTTACCACTCTTCTTTTCTTCCTCCTCAAAATTTGGAGAGCCCGCCATATCTTTTCTCTGTATTTATAATTATTTCTTTCGATTTCCTTTCAACTTCTTCCTTATATAGCTTGGTGTGCTCAGAGATGTGAAGATATTTTTATTACTTGACCCAGTAAGAGTTAAAATATAATTTTATTGCCTCTGCTTATCTTAATTCCTAGAGGGAAATTTTTTTGTTTGTCTTTTCTTCCAGACATTGTTTGTATGCCTGTACAAGATATTCTAATCTATTCATTCACCCTTTCCACCTCTCTATATTTATATATTAAGACATGCAAACGGACTCATATACATTTCTATTTAATATTCCATGATAATCTTTCAAAATCAGTAATTATAACTGCTTTATAAAACTGCTGCATAGTTTACCATTATATGTATCACAACCACCCAGTTTTTTATTGATGGAAATGTTTTGCTGCTTTAGACATTATTTATCCCTAAATCTCTGTCTCTGTCTCTGTCTATCTCTCTTCATCTATTCATCTGTGTATCTGTCAGTCTATCTGTCTGTCTATCACATCTTGAATATCATCTTGAATGTAATAGCTCTACTAAAAATGAACAGTTCTGCTGTATTAAAAATGGTTAGTAGTATCCAGGCATTGGTGACACACACCTTTAATCTGGGGAAGCAGAGGCAGGTGGATGTCTGTGAGTTTAAGGCCAGACTGGTCTACAGAGTGAGTTCCAGGACAGTCAAAGCGACACAGAAAACCCTGTCTTGAAAAACAAAACAAAACAAAAGTTAGTGGTGCAAAGGACTAAAAGAAGTTTAGGAAGAGAAACACTAAGCAGTCCCCCATAGTGTTTGGGGAGTTCCTGACTCTTACCATAGTAGGAACAATTGTAAAGTGCTATAAGGTAGAAAGTTAGACTGATGAGTTGAGAAGTGATTGGGGAGATAAGGAGTTGGAGCTACTAAATATGGACAATTCCTTAGAGGAGTTTGGCTCTGATGAGCAGAGAAAGGATAGTAGCTGGAGAGGGCTTGAGGTCTAGGGAATTCATTTTTCATTTAGTATCTTGGAAGGCTGGTGAGATGGATAGTGTGATCAATGCAGCAGAGTCCTATGCCTCATGGCAGGGGATCTTAAACTAGGTGGAGGTTTACCATGAGTGGGCATAGATGAACATAACTATAGCTTTGCCATCAGTAAGTGGTCTGATGGCATTTATATTTCTCTATGATAAGAGGTAAGACCAGTCTCTTGGACAGGAGTTGAAGTAGACAGGGTTTGCATTGAATATTCGAGTCACTCGAGCAACAGGTATTGTAGAGAACAAGAGGGCTAGCCAGACCCAGAGAAGCATATTTTTGGTGCCCGGCAGTGTTGAGGTGAGCCTGGTGATAAAGGATTTGTGTGAATAATAATCTACCAGGCCCATCTTTTTCTTTCACTGCATCCCAGGAGCTCTCAGGAAGGCAATCAAAGTGTATATACACACGAACTCAGATGGGCTTAAAAAAGGAGATATTTGTAAGGTAAATTAGGAGTTAATGAGGACACTGACTGACAAGAGTGTATTTGAAATAATAGAATCTAAACCATCTAGGAAAGGAAGTGGAGACAGAAAGGGGCTGACCAGATGAAAGAGGGTTTGTAGAAGACTGTTAAGTGAG
Source organism: Hylomyscus alleni (assembly GCA_019843855.1). Classification (NCBI taxonomy): domain Eukaryota; kingdom Metazoa; phylum Chordata; class Mammalia; order Rodentia; family Muridae; genus Hylomyscus; species Hylomyscus alleni. The sequence goes on from JADRCC010153397.1 coordinate 11,560, forward strand.
GTCTCGGAGTAGGAATGCCTTGGGAGAGATCACTGAGTGAACAAGTTGGAAGGATAGGCTGTTAAATTCAGAGAGGAGTATTGAATCAATGATATCAAAGGTGGAGAAGTTCTGGGGAATAAACTCTTGGGTGTGGTTGAATGATAAGTGGTATTTTTGATGCCAGCTAATTCACTCTACAAATATTGATTGAGTGTATATTGTTGGCCAAGCAGCACTCTAGACACTAAAGGTACAGAGATGAATAAAATTAAGCTCTATTTCCTTCCTCCTCCAATAATCTACACAGAGGTGGACAGAAATAAAATTCCATTTCCTTTCCCCTCCAATAATCTAGTTCTTCCATACAGTTTACAATCCTGTAGTTTATATATAATGATTCTCTCTCTCTCTCTCTCTCTCTCTCTCTCTCTCACACACACACACACACACACACATACACATGAATAATTTTGACATTTGTAAAATAAGAGGATAGTTTGCTGAGCAGATTTCTGTCTGTGTAATTTTATTTAGAATACTAATAATTATAATACTAAGAGCAAATATTTTTATGTGTGGCAAAGAAAGTCCTTCTAGGTATTTTGAGTGCTTTCCTTTTTAAAAATTCTATTTATTTCATTATGAGAATTCGTATCTCATCTCTTCCTCCTTAAAACTTGTAAAGGTACTTTCATGCATCTTGTCAGTTTTGAAAATATAGAAATGTACAAATCTACTTTGAACATTTCAGTGTTTGTAGTGTCTTAATTTTTGTTTTGGAACTGTTAGAACATTTCTTTTGCAGTACACCAGATGTTGGTATTGCATGTACTAATCTTGTGCTAGGGATTTGAAGTAATGTGTCAAGTAATTATGGTTAAACAGTTTAGGAGGCAAGGCACACTTGCAGTCAGTTCGTATATTACATTTATTTCATAGTTTGTAATTTCTCTTACCCTTTTGTGTAAGCATTCTCACATATTTATTAGCATTTTATTTGAAAGAAAGACATTTACATTTTAAAATGGTCTGCCACATATGCAGCTAAGTTGAAGTTCAAATGCAGGTTATTTGGTTGTATTTAAGGTTTCTGTGGCCATAGCTAGATCACAGCATCCCTAAAATTAAAAAGAAGCCAAATGCATGAAATTGCAGCTAGGTGTGAACATGGACTGGATTAGTCATGAGCCATCATGACTTCTCATTTAAGAGGATGGTGTGGGTGCTTTGTAGGTGACGTGGCCTGAGAGAAACAGATGCCATTTAGAGTTGAGTTTAGAAATCGCTACCATCTACTACCCTGGCAAAAGAACAGGGTCTTCCCTGTGGGGCTTCTGCTTTATCAAAGCTTATAGAGCAGGGAATGATAATTGAGTTATAAGGTGATAAGCTTTATTGAAAAATTATAGCCTTATCACACTTAAAAATGATTATAAGTGGGGTGGGTGAGATGGATCAAACCAAATTCACAGCTTTGTGAATGCTAGTCAATGCTATTCCACTGAAACATACCCTTTGCTCTTGAATTTTTGCTACCTGATCTCTGTGTATAGACCAGACTGACTTTAAATGCAGTCTTATTGCCTTGGCCTCCTGTTTGCTGGAATTCCAGGTACTCACCACTATGCTGCGTGGTTTTGATTTTGAAGACTCTTAGACTCTTTAGTATACAAACCTTAAGGCTCTTAAGGTCTTTGGCATAGAAGGTGGTAAACTGTTTGGTCTTCTACCATCAACTGTATGGGGCTCTTATAGAGCTGCCTGGCTTACATGAGAGGAAGGTTTTCTAGTGCAGATTTTGAAAGTTAGAGATTTAAGTAGGATTGTCTTAATAGCTATTTCTCCTGTTGCCAGATGGGACCTTTGGACCCATGATCTCATTTTTGACCAACAATCTCATTTTTATGATATTTAATACTTCTGTGAGCTACCTGTATGGAGACCGGCGTCTAGGATTTGTGGTGGGTTTAGGTCCTGAGAAACAGGTTTTTATAACTGTGAAATCATGAAAATAAAGCCACATTCGCATGTTCTTATATGCTGCTCTGTAAGGGCAATGTGTAGAGTCGCATATCTAGCGTCTCCTTAGGACTTACTGTAGAGTTGTATAGAATATAGGAAGTGGAAATTTCCTCAAACTACTCAGGATCAGTATTTGATGATTTGAAATGTAACTATGTAGATACCATGTGGTGAAAACTGTCCCCACACATGATTTTAAGAGCTAAGTGAGGACATTCCATCTTGGTTACTTTTGCTGCCTTTGGTATGCTCCCACTGTCCATTAGAAGAAATGCCCTAGGTAGGGAGAGTGGCTCTTTCCCTGTCTGCAGATGAGAGGTCCGGAGAATGAGAGAGTAACCCAGACCGAGGGCCTCTCAAACTTTCATCCATTAGTATGTAATGACTTTAAATACTACCTCAAGTTCCTCGGCATAAAATGTCCCCTTTTCCAAATGTCACCGTGCGGAGCACCATTTCTAGAATGTAAAGAGATGGTACAATCAAATGGCTGAGACCTTGGACTCTGGAACCAGACTGCCTCGTCAGAAAATTACACTGTCTCTTCCAGGGTATATAACCTTGGGCAAGTTATTTGCTCACTCTGTGTCTCACTTTCCTCCTTTGTAAAATGTACACAACATTTTAGTACCTGCCTCGTGGTGTGCTTCTAAGGACTAAATGACTCCAGGTGTAGCAAATGCTCAGAAAAGTGCCTGACACATAAATAACTACATGCTATAGAAGTGCTAGCTGCTGTTACCTTCCACACAGTCCTCATCCTAGTTGCTATATATCTTAAAAGGAGCTACAACTGCAAACCACTACAGCACATACAAACCCCTTTCAGAGAACCCATTTAGAGAAAAAAAAAATTGAGGCCATCAAGTTTCATGTAGAACTGTGAGCTAGCTGCAAATTTCTCACTAGCAAGGAAAAAGAGAAAACAACTTGGCTGCTCTTAAACTGTTGTCAGCAGGCCCTGTGAGGTCAAGGCCTGGGGCCTGTGTGAGAGGAGGTTGTGCTCTGTGGATGACCTAGTGGGGGGCTGAACTGCAGTTGACAGTGAAGCCTCATTTGCTCTTTGATGTAAGAGCCTAGGCTTTGGATCTTTTTCTTTCTCTCCATTCCTGTTTTCCTTTTTTTCCCTCTCTTTTTGATCCTACTTTTAAAATGTATGATATTTTTCTATGTTTTATGTATCTTTATAAGTCACTTTAAATCCTGTCTGGAACAGTGTATAAATAATGATCTTTGAAAGCGATCATATCTAATTACTAACATTTGCTTAATATTTATGCTTACCCGTCTACATCCATGCCGAGAGGGTACGGGCAACTTTCCATCTGGGCAAGAATACTGATTAGATTTCTCAAATTTCATAGAAAGATGTCAAAACAGCCATATGCTCATATATTTTCCAAAGCATATGGTTAATAATAATTAAAACTAAGCAGCTGACAATATTGGGTTTTTCTTCTAGGCCAGACACTATGCCATGCCTTTTACTCATGATGCCTATTTGACTCCTCAGAGCTCCTGGCAGGAATTCTTATTATGGCCCTTCTTTCAAGTGGGAAAACTGAGACTTAGCAAGCTCGAATAATTTTTGCAAACTTCATAGAAATAAAATGCCATGAAGGTAGAATTTGAACAGGCAGCCTGGCTTCATTCTTTTAAGCGCTCTTCTATGCTATATTGTCCTCAGGAATCCAGTGCATCAGAACTCCATGTCCTCAAAGGAGAGGCTCTTTCTGTGTTACAGAACATTTGCAGAATTTTACCTCGGTGTTACCTTTGCAATTTTCTCCTTTCCCTCTCTACTACTATCACTACTTCTGTGCTCTGATTGTTTCTTGTCATTTTTTTTTTCTCCCAGGATTTGTCACACACTTCTCAAGTCAGTGGTCTTCACAACCGTGTGAGTGCCCTAAAGTGTCCTTGCCTTGCCTGAAACACTTCAGTGTGCCCTGGTGTCCACAGCTGACTAGCTAAGCGTCAGTACATAATGTGCCAAGCTCCCAGAGACCTTCTGCTCCTTTAGCAGCCTCCCATTATACTGTGTCAGCCGTTATCACCACAGTGCTTGTTATAGCATGTTGCTTTATGCCTCCATGCCTTTTCCTCTTGATGGAAAACCCTTGTTCTACTGGTAAACCAGCTGCTACCCATTAAACTTACATTCAGTTCATGTGTTCCTGCTGACAATTCTCTTTTTAGTCTCCTTTTCACCCAGCTGGGTTAGAGGCTCCAACTTGGTATATTTTCATGCTATCATATGCATGTGTTTGTGTCTGTGTGTGATCATTTTTTTTACACTTTATAGACTTTATTTGATTTTAAAATTGTTGATAATCTCATATGTGTATACAATGTGTTGTGATGTTATTTACCTTATTCTTTCTGTTGTCCCTCTCCCACTCTTGCTAACCCCTCCTCTTCCCACACTAGTTTCCCCTCTTGCTTTTATTTATTATTACTTTTCTGTGTTTATCTTGTAAGTTTTTGTTAAGATTTTTTTTATTTTTTTATTTTTAATGAACAAACAAAAACAACAAGAACAAACCCCTGTTGCCTCCCCCCTCCCCATGCCTGCCACCCCACCTTCTCCCACTTATCTGCACTGTCATTCCCCTACACTGAGGCACAGAACCTTCACAGGGCCAAGGGCCTCTCCTCCCATTGATGACCTACTTTGCAATCCTCTACTATACACATGCTGCCAGAACAATCAGTCCTACCATGTATAGTCCTTGGTTGGTGTTTGAATCTCTGGGAGCTCTGAGGGCGTTGGTCAGTCCATATTGATGTTCGTCCCAAGAGGCTGCAAACCCTTCAATTCTGTTGATTCTTTCTCTAACTCCTTCATTGGGGATCCTATACTCAGTTCAATGGATGGCTGTGAGTCTCTACTTCTGTATTAGTCAGGCACTGTCAGAGCCTCTCAGGAGACAGCTATATCAGGCTGGAGTACCCTTCCTTCAGTCTCTGCTCCATAGTTAGTCTCTGCAACTCCTTGCATGGGTATTTCGTTCCCCCTTTTAAGAAGGAATGAAATATCTTCCTTTTTCTTGAGTTTCTGGAGGTTTGTGGGTTGTACTTTGTGTATTCCGAACTTCTGGGCTAATAACCACTTATCAGAGAGTGCATACCATGTGTGTTCTTTTATGATTGGGTTACCTCACTCAGGATGATATTCTCCAGATCCATCCATTTCCCTAAGAATTTCATAAATTCATTGTTTTTGATAGCTGAGTAGTACTCCATTGTATAGATGTACCATAGTTTCTGTATCCATTCCTCTGTTGAAGGACATCTGGGTTGTTTCCAGT
>JADRCC010153408.1:0-10805 GCA_019843855.1 Hylomyscus alleni
TCCTCCTCCTCCTCCTCCTCCTCCTCCTCCTCCTCCTCCTCCACATCTTCTTCTACCTCTTCCTCCTCATCTACCCTTCCTTTTCTTCTATTATCCACCATGTCTAATTTATGCTACCTATACACTCATGAGGTCATCCACTGGAGCATGGTTTTTCTACCAGGAGACAGACAAACCCTTAAAGAAAACTAATTATTCCCCAGAAACTTTCAACTGTCACAGCTAAATGCAGGGGTATATGAACCCCTCTCTCCTTCAGTGCTAGAGTGCTGACAGGCATCGTCCAGGTAACCACAGATGCTGTGAGTTCATGAATGCAGTGATCCTGTTGTTTTCCCCTATGTCCTTACCAATACCTGGCTTTTACAATTTTCTACTCCTTTTGTTGTGCTAGTCCCCGAGCTTTGGGGTCACTTTGATATAAATGTGTCATTTGTGCTGAGCATTCCACACATGTTTATTCTCTGCAATTTGATCATTTATAAGTGTCTGTAGTACTTCTCTTTATTATCTGTATTCTGTATTATCATTGTCTACTGCACAAAGAAACTTTTTCAGTGAGGGATGGATACAGAGACGTGAATTTTGAGGGTATTTTGATACTACCTATTTAGTGTATAGTAGTAATAGGTTTATCACTGGGTCCTATGAGCTCACCAACTATAAATTCTTGGTTAGAATGTTATAAGCCAATACATATATCAAATGCATTGGTGGATACTTGAAGTGGTTTACAGTAGAAGAAGGGAATCTATTCTATGTATTTTAGATAAGAAAACATTCTTAGGTTCAGGGTAGGTGAAGACAGTAGTCTGCTAAATTTAACAATGCATTCCAAAGCCTGTGTGTAATAGTCACCACTATGTTAGGTCAGATAAAGAAGTTGACAGTAAATGGTTATTAAGGGGGACTAAAGATAGCCCAAGGTAATTTTGGTTCTTAATCTGTTACATTCCACTTCTCCACAGAGTTCTAGGCAGCAAATCAGCCTGCTGAATTTTAAAGCAATGTGGCTTCTAAAATAGAAATCCATTTCACAATCTCTGTCATAACCAATTGTACAAAGTAATCAAAAGCCTCCCAGGATTTAAGGAGTGGTTCACATACGTGTGTCTTTTTAGGCACATTCAGGGACTTATTGTGGAAGAATACGTGCAGGCGGAAGATACTATGTGGCTAGCTATGGAAAGTAAAGTCATCTACAGTCATTAGAAGACAGGCCTTTTGTTGGAATAGTGTCTGGTATATCATCATGATTAGGTAAGCTGAACTGACGTCTTTATATTCTGTAATATATATATTTTATATATTACAAAGCACTTAATAAATGTAAGAATTAAGAGAATAAAATGGTGAAGGAAAGGTTAAATGTGAAAAGTGGGATAGAACAGACAATTAATCTTGCTAGGTTTCCAACAAGAGCTGAACAGCAAGGGGAAGGCAGCTTGGTGTGGCCTTCACCTCGATGTCCCTTTGCTTTCCTTCTCAGCCACAACTCAGACATTCACCTTTCCAATACCTCTTGGCCACGACCTTTAATTTCTCTTTTTCTTTTAGCTTCATCTTGGCCACATTCTGGCCTCAATCACCTCGACCATTCACCTTGCTACTGTACTCTGAAATATTTACCATTTCTAGGCAACATTCACATAGGATTCCAGAGTGTTGCTGCAGGGTCATGGCAAATGCTTCCATTACTCAGTTTGAACAGTGGTGTAGGTCTGCTGGCTTTGGTTCTGAGGTCCTAAGTTGAAGGGGCAGCAGTTACCTGACATGTATTCTCCCTAAAGTGGTCTGAAATCTTAGAGAACTGAGTAGAAATATAGAGTACCTTTAGGAACTAGGGTGAATGAACACTGGCATGCGTTCATATGTCATTGTTCAAAGTATTTCCAGTTGTGAAGCTGAAAGTAATGCAATGTATGCATAGTTTAGAGATACTGCTGTCTCTGATTTTTTTTTTTTACCATTTTCTCAAAGAATCATTCCCAGTTTTCTCAACTGTAGATTTTCCTTTCCTTTTCCTTTTTTTTTTTTTTAAACTATCTTATTCTGGGAAAATAAGACAGAAATCAACCTTAAAGGCAAATTCGAGCTCCTTGAGTAGATATCTTCGGAACACTGAGAGAGCTCTTCTGGTCTGCACTCCTGAGTGAGAATCACGTCTATCTTCATGGAAATTACATTCACTGTTTATTTTAATGCTAATCTGTCTTACTTACTCTTTTCTGGAACCTATCTGTCTGTTCTTTCTCTGACTTTTAATTCTCTTGTTTCATAATTTCAAATTATTCTTTTCTTCTTAGTGGAATGGCTACAAGGAAGTAGGAACTATGAAAGCTATCAGCCAACCAGTTCCATACTATTTTATTACATGAAAGTGTGCAAATATTAGTTTAACAGAGGAAAAAATACATGAAAAGAATTCAGGATAGAACTGGATGAAGCAAGTAGCAAGGGCAACTGGGTGGGTGACTCCAAATGAAAATTTCGTATTTGTTATACAATGTTCTCTGCAGTATGTAAACGATAAGAATCTCAAGATGGTCACTGTAATATCAAACAGACTTGCCTTACATGCTTTTTGTCAGCTAAAGATTTGATTCTACTAGTTCTTTGGTTTGGCGTGCAACTAAAGAATTCATCGTGTCTTCTATCTATGTGCCATTGTACTCTGTTCTCATTCCTTTTCATCTATGGTGGTTTGAATAAGAGAGGGCCCCATTGGCTTTTTTATTTGAGTGCTTAATCCCAAGTTGGTGAACTCTTTGAGAAGAACTGGAGAGAATAGGTATGGTCTTTTTGGAAGAAGATATGTGTCTCTAGGGGTGGATTTTGAGGTTTTGAAAGCCCACTCCCGCCCAGCCTCCCTCCCTCTCTCTCAGTCTCTGTCTCTGTCTCTCTCTCTCTCTGCCACCTGCTTGTGAATCAGAATGAATAACTCCAAGTTACTGGTCCAGTACTAGGCTTATCTGCTCCCCTCCATGATGACAATAAACTAACCCTCTGAAACTGTAAGCCCCCCCCCCAATGAAATGGTTTTTTTTCTCTTTCAGTGTTTCTTTGGACATGTCTCTTTACATCAATAGAACAGTATGACATCATGCCTTATTGCAACCCTCATCCTACCTCACTCTTCCAGCTGGCTCTCCTTCTTGTAATTAGCACCCCTCCTACTTTGTTATTCCATGTATGCCATCACTCTATTTTTACATTTCTTAGAATTTCTTCCTCCTTTTCTTCCTCCTTTTTAGAGTCATCAGTACAAACAAGAATATAAGTTTGCACATGCACACAACACACATACACACACAGGAGGGGAAAAGAGAGACTGACAAACAGGGAAACACACATGGAGGTGAAAGAGAGAGACCAACACACACACACACACAATTTTAAATCTAGTTTTTAAATATATGAGAAAAAGTGTCCCTGAATTTGGCATATTTTGCTTAATAAAGTGATTTTCAGTTACATCCAGTTTTCTGAAAATGTCATGACCTTAATTTTTCTTTGTGGGTGCATAAAATACATTGTATACTTGTATCACATTTTAATTATCCATTCATCTATTTATGATCCAGGCTGTCCCATTTGTTGACTACTGTGAATAGCATAGCAGTAAGTATGGATATGTAAATATCTCTGTGATATGTTGACATAGAGTCCTTTTGGACATACACTGTGGATATTATGGTAATTCTGCTTTCAGTTTTCTTGAGAAATCTCCATATATATCCCATACTAGCTGTAATCTCTTTGTCAGGAATCTGTTTAAATGTTTATCCCAGACCCACCCCGGAAAATATCTCTTTTTAACCTTCTAACTTGAAGGTAAGTCATTTAGATAAATCTGTAAGATTTCATCTCATTTGGAATATGGTATAAAGTAATCATGTAGGACTCTCATAAGATGGGCCTGTACTCAGTACATATGCACACCATGGAAGGCTATTACGAGCAATTTACAATTCTCCTTACAACATACTAGAACATCAAATTTACAGGTACCTTGTAGATGGTAAACATTCAGAGATCACATTTACTTTCATAATGGATATTTATTTTTAATTATGCTTAGGTATAAAATGAATATATTAATAAATACAAGCTGAATTGCTTTTTACATTTTATGCTTAGTAATTTGTGATTTTAATTTTTAGGATGTAGATTTCTCCCCTCTAACAGTCATTATAAAATGGGTTTCTTCCTATTGGATTTTTTCTTGAATTATATTTTTACTTATTTATTTATTTTTATTTTATCTCCACACTTCAATGGTTATGATCCAGTATCCCCACTGAAAACACGTTCAGTGAACTTATGTTTTGAATCCATATTCATCTGAAAATATGTGTGCTTTTAAAGTTTTACAAGCTCTGGAAGGATGTTGAATTCTAAGTTGAAAGTGAGTTTTCCTTGTAAGCTTGACAATGTCATAGTCTCTCTTTAGGGCACGTTATTGGTGTCATCAGTAATTAGAGGTAAAGTTGATAAGGGTGAATGAAGAAGGAACTATAGACATAGGAGGAAAGCTAATACCAGACAGGTCCCTAAAAGTATGTGCTAAGAGAAGTGGCAGAGGGGAGGCACTGGGTAGTCAAGTTCAATACTGCTGAGAGGTCTAACATGCCTGACAACCATCTCATATCTTCAGCCCCAGGTTAGCCACTCTTACTGAGTGACTGAGAGTTGTCAGAGTAGAAGAGGGTGAGAAATTCATAAATGGGTAGGTTTGGAAAACTTTTTAGTCATTTGTCTAACAATATGCAAGGGAAAAGATGATGCATTCTCTTGTTATAAAAGGTTACTAGGATCACTAGATCTGTTAAATGCTGATTTAAAAAAAATCTAGTAAGGAAAAGAGACCATCTGAATCAGAAATGACCAAACTAAAACAACTAGTTAAGGTATTGCATGTGTAGTGCAAAGAGAGGGATTAGTAATGAGAAGGAATAGGACATTAATTCTATAGTTGCATTAAGAAAAGCAACAGGATAGATACGGATGAACAGTCTGTGGCTTCTGTTAGGAGAAAAAGAAAGAGCTAATGGACCAGGCTTGATCATGTAGAAGGCAAAACTTGAATCCTTTTGGAAAGACATGGTTAGATTGCTAAATGGTGCTGAGAAATTGAAGTTGGTAAGCTTAAATTTTCAATTATGTCCATTACTCTAATTATAGAATTTCCCCTTAAAATCTATATTCCTTTAAAGGTTCTGACCTGGTAATCTTTATCAGAATTGCATGAAAGCTAGTCTGCATGCCTCAGATGAAGCTAGATGATTCAACTCTCTTTCTATGAGGCCTGCCATTTGTCTTTCTACTATGGCCTTGTTTTTTTTTTTTTGTTTTTTTTTTTTGTCTTCAAAGCATGGAAGAGCATCTTGCTATAACATGTACAGCTCTTGATGGTCAGGCTACTTTGACCCAGCCCATGTTACCTCTCTGTTCACATTGTTCCAAATGCCAGCAACAACAAGCTACACATGAGTTAACCACCACCATGACAGTGCGTAGTACTTTCTTTACAGACAGCAACTAGTTGGCCTTGGTTGGAGAGCCAGAAAAGCAGCACATCTTAATGACATAGATAGTGTTTAAACCTACATCATTAATTACAGACAGCACACTGAATCTATTATTATTGATGTTGCTAGTTACCTTTATTTGCTTACTACACTGATTCTTTTTTATAGGTTTTCAGAGCTAGAGAACTGAATTTCCATGTTTTGATGCTTTTGCAAAATGCAACTCAGAACACAGTGACTGACCAGTAGCGGTCAGTAGTGACTGACCAAGTTTGAACATATTGACAGTTCTGTTAGAAGCATAAAGCAGAATTAGCAAGTTTGTTCTGGATACTCCAACATTTGCATAGCAATCTAACAAAGTCTGGGAATGAAATCAAACTAAAAACCTAGAGGACCTGACATCTATGAGTTCCAATGTGCCATGGTGTTTCATTGATAGAGTTAGACATTCTCTGTGTGTGTGTATTTGTGTGTGTGTGTGTGTGTGTGTGTGTGTGTGTGAGAGAGAGAGAGAGAGAGAGAGAGAGAGAGAGAGAGAGAGAGAGAGAGAGAGAGAGAAAGAGAGAGAGAGACAGAGAGAAAGACAGAGAGACAGAGAGAGACAGAGAAAGACAGCGAGAGACAAAGACAGAGAGAGACAGAGAAAGTCAGCGAGAGACAGAGAGAGGCAGAGACAGAGATAGAGAGATAGAGACAGAAACAGAGAGAGAGACAGAGAGAATCAGATGGGCCAAATGCAATGCACAGTCACATCAAGTAACAATTTGGAATCATCCATTAACCTTGGAAATAAAAATGTCTTTGATGATGTTTGCAAGATTCCTTCTGGTGGAGTCAGGGAACAAAAACCAGACCACAGCAGGGTAAGCTTCAGAGTGCTTATTAAGCAAGAAGAACTAACAAGTATGTTGGGAATCTTGCAGAAGCTTGACAGCAAAGAGGTGAATGGAGTGGAGAGACTTTGGGTCACAGGGAAGCACATGCCCCTTAAGACTGGAAAGGTATATCAGTCCATATACACTTAACTATGCATGTACCTGTTAAGAGTGATCTATGAGACAGAGAAAAGGGGAGAGTGATAGGAAGACAGAAAGAAAGGGGAAAGGGAGAGAAGGCAAGAAAAGGAACAGAAAGAGGAACAAAGGATGAGACAAGGTCTTTGAAGGGAAATTTAGTGGTTGGAGGAGAAAGACACACACACACACACACACACACACACACACACACAGAGAGAGAGAGACAGAGAAAAATAGAGACACAGAGACACAGATAGGCATACATACAGAGAAAGAGAGACAGAACACAGGTAGACTCATACACACAAATGCACACACATACACACAGAATAAGAGAGAAAGAGAAAGAGAGACAGAGACATATGCATACACAGAGACAGACAGACATACACACAGAGACAGAGAGACAGAGACAGAGAGAGACAGAGAAATGGAGTTCAGATCTCAGCACCTTTTTTAGGTGGCTCAAAACTACCTATAACCCCAGCCCCCAACTGCAGGATATCTGACTCCCTCTTCTGCTCTCTGCCAATACTTGCACTCACATGAATGTATGCATACACACACACACACACACACACACACACACACACACACACACACACAAACACACACACACACAGAGGCACACACAGACATATGCAGGCACATGCACATAATGAAAAATAACAAAAGTAAAATTTAAAAAATAAAGAAATCCTTCAGAATGAACTCTTTTATGTTCTCCCTTTTTTGTGTGTATGTGCACATGTGTGCATAGAGGTCAGAAGTCAACATTTGGTGTCTTCCTCATTTATGTTCTACCTTACCTAGTCATTATTTATTTTTCTATTTGGTCATTTGTTTTTGAGGCAGGGTTTCTTGTGGAATCTAGTGCTCACTGATTCTACTAGACTAGCTGTCCATCAAGCCCCAGGGATCCTCCTATTTCCATTTTCCCAAGCACTTTAGCCACTGAGCCATCTCACCATTGTTGGTTCAGAACATTACATTCACCAGTAGTCGTGAGAGTACCACAACCAACACAGCTTGAGTCCTGAAACCATGATTAGTGTTGGTGAAGGAATGAAGAATGAACAGCCAGACAGAGACATATACAGAAAAACTGAGGTCACATGGGGTGTATGCATTTTGTCATAATGGGACTTACTACTGCTAAGTACCTGGAACCTTGGCATGTTTTGAATGCAGCAAGGGGGTATGAATTGGGGCATAGTCTTGGTAGTAGGTCTCTGTAGTTGAGCAGTTTCAGACTGTAAATATCCCAGAGGAGGAGGCTGCAGATGATAGTTTTTGTATACACTGGTCTATAAACATGTGAACTTGAACACCCAAGGAAAGCTTTAGTGTCCCCCTAAGCCCAGCCCATATGTGGAATGGTTTGACCAAATCTCTATGGATCCAAGGCCTTTGAGTCCATGCCCATGGACAAGAGTACATAATTGCTCAGGGTGGCTCTGCCTGAGCCATTAAGTGAGGGATTTTCAGAGCAGGCTCTGAAGGAGAAGGGAAAAGGAAATGTTGATGAACCCAAGGAAATGGTTCATCACTTGGTGACAGCTGGGCTCGGAGACTTCAAATCTGAATAATTCTGTCTGTAGGGTTTTATTACAGCAACTCTCAGTATCAAGATTTCTGTCTGTATGGTATAGACATTTACATGAGACATTGTTCTTTTTAATTCTGGGGATATACAGCTATATCATCTCCTAGGATACCGCCATTTTCAATTCTATAATAAATGCCAGTTTTGATTTCTCCAAGGGTACAGCTCAGAGGATTTATCATGGGTGCCTCTTATGAAATAATCATGAAATATGCTATCTAAGAAATCTTGCAAATTGCATCAGCTAAACAGATGGCACAGCTCTGCAATATAAGCAGCAATGCCCTCACCAGCTGTTAGATTTGTTTGCAAAATTTAAATCACTATACAATGGATGCTGGTGCTGATGACAAATGCATATCAAAATCCTACAAGTTCTATGTAATGAAATATGCCACAGTTAGGAGAGATTGGAGTAAAATGTGGCTCCTTATTGTATTTTGTGTGCTGTAGAGATTTGTGGAAAATATAATACTACGTTTATGTTGGGTGTGCTTCAAAGAAGGAAAAAATAAACCCATCTATAACCTTGAGGAAGCATCTGGCCATTTCAATGGCCCTACTCTGCCTCAAACCTTGCTTTCCACATTAGCATCTGTGATATTTTACTACCCTTCATAATTATCTATTTTCCTTTTCTCTTTCTGTTATAGTGTGGGGGTGCAGTGGGGGAGTTGGAGGTTGTATGGATGTGGATGCGAGTTTGCATGTAAGTGGATACACATGCACTTTGTGCATATCTATTTGAATATCCCCCATCAATCCTGTACCTTAATCGTTGAGGAAGGTTCTCTCAGTCAAAGTCAAAACTCTTTAATATGGCTACTCTCACTAGTCAGCTTGCTATGGAGATACCCTGTCTCTGCTTTTTTGAGGTTGGAATTCCATGAGGACCAGGAAACCCACTTGACAGTGACATGGGTTCTGGTGGTTGGAGCTCTGCTTCCTGATCGTGAGGCAAACATGAAGCTATCTCTAGCTCATTGACTCTGATTTCTTCTTTCTGTTATTTCTGAATTTAGGGGTATGTCTGTATGGTATAGATATTTACATGAGACATTGTTCTTTTTAATTCTGGAGATATACAGCTATATCATCTCCTAGGATACTGCCATTTTCAATTCTATAATAAATGCCACTTTTGATTTCTCCAAGGATGCAGCTCAGAGGAGGTTTGCACCATGTGGCAAACCTCTGCATACATGGGAAACCTTGTCCTAATACCAATAAGTGCCAATTGCCACTCAGCTGGTTGTCTCTACAAAAATATTTTTGAGACAGTTAACTTATAAAGACAAACAGTTGATTTTTGTATATAGGTTTGGAAGTTCTAGTCCATAGTCAATTGGCCCTGTGTGTTTGAGTCTCTGTTGAGGTAGCATGGCATAGAGGCGAACATGGAGACCCAAACTCCTCACCTCATAGACAGGAATGAAAAATAGACAAATAGAAGATATGACTATGCTGACTATCTCTTCCAGGAATGCTCCCAATGGCCTTAATGGCTAGGAGATTCCCAACTCCTTGATTCCTCTATTTCTAACAGCACTAATCTGAAGAGCAAATACTTAATAAGGACATAACAGGTAAATTAATGGAGACCACTCAACATCCAAACCAAAATGATAATAATTACTGTTTCCTGTGCCATGAGCAAAATATTTTGAAATTCTCTAACCATTTTATCTACCGTAAAGCTAAGGATGACTATGGGTATTTACAGATGTATATGTCCATTCCCCAGTAGACATTAAACCTCTTCAAAGAAAAGAGGAATTAAACACCATTGGTATTGTTCTGTTCTGTAGAACTTCTCATACTTCCAGTATTCTTTGATAAACACATTCACTAAATGACAAGATGAATAAGAGAAAATAAAATAAAATAAAACAAAAAAGGCACAGTGGAGTTTTGAGAGATTAAGCTGTAGTTCTCAGTCATTAATTTTTTAAATGTAAACCTCGAGTTCTTTGAGAACACTTTTGTTTCGCTGGAGTGCAGGGCACCAGGCATACACTTAGTCTGTACTTGTTGACAGACTGGCTAATTTTACTCTAGAGCATTGTCTCTCAACCTTCCCAATGCTCTGATGCTTCAATCCAGTTCCTCATGTTGTGGTGAACCCCCCAACCATAAAATTATTTCATTGTTACTTCATAACTGTAATTTTGCTACTGTTGTGACTCATAATGTAAATCTCTGATAGACAGGATATCTGATATGTGATCCCCTAAAGGGATCATGAGCCACAGGTTGAAAAGCAACACTCTAGAGGGTGGAGCGCTAAGGACTATATGATCTAACTCAAAGTGCAAATTCACTTGGAACCTGCTGTGTCTCTCCTCCCTACAGACCATACCCCAGTCTTTAAGTAAGAGTTTCCTACAAGCTGTTTTATGAAGTGATTACCAGGGACTTGTGTGTCATCCAGCGTCCCCTCTGAGCTATGAGAAGTGACTTATCTTCTTGATTGTCATGCTTATTTGATTGTACCCTATGACTCTGGCAGTCTTGTGCTGCAACAAGTGATACATATATATATATATATATATATATATATATATATATTTCCTTTAATAAAATAATAAATAAAATAATATATATTTAATATATATATATATATATATATATATATATATATATATATAT
>JADRCC010153443.1:0-10608 GCA_019843855.1 Hylomyscus alleni
AGAGAGAGAGAGAGAGAGAGAGAGAGAGAGAGAGAGAGAGAGAGAGAAAGAGAGAGAGGCTGGCCATGGCCACGTGGAGGGATGAGGAAGAGGGGGAACAAGGGAGCAAGAGTAAGAACAAGAGGGGAAGAGAGGGAAGAGAGCCAACAATTCTTTACATAACATTATCTATTATAGGAAAATAAGGTCCCCCAATGGGAAGAAACTGAATCATTTACTATGGTACTAAGGTCAGTTTTTACAATTTGAATTTTGGTGTTAAATTGGAGGGAGTACCAATTGTAATTAGTCAGCCATAAACATACTAATAACATATGAATACGTGCATATAACATATTTTCATGTGTGATTTATTTCCATTACTTTACATCCTAAAATCTAGAAAAGATTCAGGTTGTAAAAACATTTTTGCTTTGTTTTTGATTTGTAATCAAGTTGAGTTAGCCATGTGTTTTAATGTAAAATATTTTAATAAAATGTTTGGAGGTACAGTACTTGAGGGTATAAAAATTAATTTTTAAATCCTTGGTGCAATATGGGACTTTAGAAGAAAATATCACTAAGCATGGGATCTAAAAGGAAATATCATTGTAGGCTGTATCTTAATATAATAGTGTGTCCCCAAGCTGAAGCCCATATAAAGGGCCAGATTTCTTTAAAATAATATTCAATATAATTATTTCCTTATACATGAAAAGAATTATCATCTTGAGTTGAACTATAACATAGAATCTTTCTTTGTATACATCCTTTGTCACCTTTTATAAAAATACTATCTTCCTTATTATTTGTGAATAAAAAAGCACAGCCTTGAATATTGAAGGATAAATAAACCTTTATACCACTGTAGTGAATAAATACTTGCCATTTATGTCATACATGTGATTCAAATTCTTTGGACAAAAAGTAAGTGTATTTTAACAGTTGTCAATAACTCTAATGAGTACCTCCTCACTGAACACAAACCTATTATTTGGTAGTAGGAAATATGCTACTATTATAAACCATAGTTTTCTTTTCTTCCACCTGTGGCAGCAATAACCTTTGAAATATATCTGTGCCATTAATCTTGATCATTACTTATTTTACCAATAAAATTAATATTTATAGACTCAAAGGAACATAGTACTAACATGTAGTTCATTGTAAGACAAATAAGGGGATACTTATTAAATGGGTAATTTGTTAATAACTTTTTTGTGAGGGTATAAGGTGTTAAGAAAGTGTATTACATATCTGAAACAAGAGAAAGGGGGAAAGCAGAATATTTTCATATGAGAAGTGGTAAATGACTTACTGGCCTAGTTGTAAATCCATTGGTCTTTCCTCTGCATTTAAGTTGTCAAGCATGCCTAGAGAATTATTTAAGAATGAAAATGAGCCTTCTGCCTTGAACATATACTGTATGATATTTTTACTCAAGAAAAGTAAAATAGGAATGCTCAACTAAGCCAGTATGAAAGGCATATTGGAGACAACAAAGTCTATTTTTCTTGGGGAGAACAATTACCTATCTGTATTCACTTGAAAAATTTCCTTCCCCTGCCCTCTTCCTCCCCTCCCCTCCCCTCCCCTCCCTTCCCCTTTCTTTTCTCCTCAAAAAGGCTATGGGCTATTTGAGGTATCCCTAGATATCTGTTAAAACTTAAGATTGTTTTTTTTTTCTCTTTCTTACAAGAGTTTAAAACAAGGAAAGAATTTGTATCTAAGTGCTTTCTATACCAAAAATAGCAAAAGGACATATGATTTTCTGTCACTTTCCCTCTTTATATCAAATTCATTTTGGTGATATGAACAGTCACAGACTGGGTTTTGAGGGTAGAGAATGATTACAAAGAGAAGATGCTTAACTAGAGCAAATTTTAAATTGCCAAAATGGAACCTAATGCTTTTTATACTAATGAAAATATAAAGCATTAAAAATGTGTTGGATTTAATTTATTTACAAAGATAGAATATATTAATTTCTAGTTGTAAATGTAAGATTTTCACTATGTAAAATCACAACAAAATAGTAACAGTTTAAGGAAAACTAATTTGTTTTACTTAAATAAAACAGATTTCTAAGATTTCTCTTAAAGTAATATTAAAAGCAACAGGTTTTATGATGCTAAGGACCAAATATTCATATTCAGTATTTGTATGGTTGATATTTGAAGTTCCTGAATATTCTACAGTACATTAGTAAAGAAAAACAATCATTGTTTTAAATCATGAATGTATTATCATACATTGATCATTGATTTGAGTGGAAGAGATATGCTAATACTGTAAACCACAGTGTTCTTTTCTGTGTCAGCAATAATCCTTGAATTACAGCTGTGCCATTAATCTCACTTATTCATTTTTTTATTTGAAACATTTTTTTTTGCCATTCTGCTTTGCATGCTACTATTTAGGTGCTATATGCAATATGAAGCTGGAGATAGCATCGTTTGTAATTTTGAACCGCCCAAAATGGTTGTAAATGCAAAAAATAAAATAAAATAAAATAAAATAAAGACAGGCAGGCAGACAGACAGAAGAAAGAAAGAAAGAAAGAAAGAAAGAAAGAAAGAAAGAAAGAAAGAAAGAAAAAGAGGAAAAGTTGTCTGTAACACATAGGCATATGTGCTGAGGTGGTTTGGTACGAT
The DNA here is from genome assembly GCA_019843855.1 of Hylomyscus alleni. Classification (NCBI taxonomy): domain Eukaryota; kingdom Metazoa; phylum Chordata; class Mammalia; order Rodentia; family Muridae; genus Hylomyscus; species Hylomyscus alleni. The sequence continues at coordinate 2,634 of JADRCC010153443.1, forward strand.
AATTAAATGGTGCACAAACTGACTGTAAATGTTATATGAAAAGTTTGATTTTTATTTTGTAAGTAAAGAGAGGAGATGGAAAGTTTCTCTTCATTTTTTTCTTTTCAAAGGAGAGATCCGATAAAAATAGTGCTCTTCTGAAGATACAATTTCTTGCCCTTTTTGTTGTGCTAAATTAAAATAGCAAGGAGGCTGAAAGCAAACAGGCCAGTGAGGAAGCAATTGTCATGGGAGGCATCAGAATTACAATGGTGCTGCCAGTGTACAAACCCTGAGAAGGAAAAGTCAGCCAGTTCAAGTGACTGCTAGGGCTGTGGCTTGAAACTGGAGCAAGCAAAGTGTGGAGTGTTAGCTGGCCACTGAAGGAAGTGAAAGGGAATTATTTTCTGATGTTAACTTCAAAACCTGGTAGTATTGCCTTTAACAACAGCAGTAGAAAAACAGAGTGCCTCTGTATATGCACTGGTGTTGGTGTTGAGTTTTAGTTTTAGTGGGAAAGTTTATGAGAAAGAAAAAAACAAAACAAAACAACAAAACAAACAAACCAACCAAATTCCAGAAATTCCAAAACTTGAGGAAGCATTTTAACAAAAAGGTCTAGGCTTAAGGATTAGAAGCTCCTGGTCATATTCTGGGTTTTACCAGAAGCCATTTCTCTGTTCCTCCTCTCTGTCAAAAGGCTGCATGCAAACATACTTCTCTCACAGGGACGTTCACTGAGGGAGGAGAGGATGATTAAGCCTCCGCAGAAGGAAGTGGACATAGAAATCCTACCTTCCTTACACTCAGTAGTAACCGACTCACAGGGTAACAGTCAGGGGCAAAATAGAAGACACTTTGGTGATGTATATATATGTATATGTGTATATATATATATATATATATATATATATTCTCCAAATATATATGCATATACATATGCAGATGTATATGTATATATATTAGGAGAGAGGAAAAAGTAAAATGAAAATGATGCTGCATACCTGTTGGTCACCTCTAGGTCTGCAACAGTGAGTGCTTGCCTCTAAGGGCACATTTTCTCTTTTCCTTCCTGAATCTGGCTAGACCATAGAACTTAAGTGAAATCATCATGTGAGGGGCACCGAGAACAGAAGAAACGAACGGGGCAACTTGTAACTGGGTGATCTTTCACATCTGTAAAGTCTGCTTGGATTTTTTCCCTCGAACACCATGGTACTAACCTCGCATCTATAGATCCTCTCTCTATAGAGAATTCTGGTTTTATTTTTTTTTAAATTGATACAAAGAAAAAATATTTACTTTTAGAGTACTATTTATAATTTACATTAAATTTCCTGTGGGAAACAACAGTAACAACGTTTTGCAAAGACTGAAAGGAATCACTAAGGTTGGCATTTTTCCCACTTTCCTTTTCCCACTCGCTTCTATGTACTCACCAGATGATTTCCTTACAAAGCAGAAGTAGACTGATAAAATTACACGTTCAGTCAAGAGAATTAGCATTCACAGTTATGATCTGAAAGATCATCTAGTACTTTCACTGAAGTATTTATTTTTTGAACTAGATTATCTAATTAAACTCCTCCAGTCCTTTCCAGATCTGCAGAAAGCATATTAAGCCATTGAGGTTTTTTTTCAGTTTCCCCAAACGCAGAGAAACCCTGAAAGGACATGTGATTTCTGAATACACGCTGTCAAGTGAAAGCAGCTGAAAAAGCTAGAAGAGCACATCCCTCTCCTATGCATGGTTCCTCTGGGACAGACAAGAAAGCCAGAAGATGGCGAGGTAAATTTTCATAAACAGCTTATCAGGTCATAGCCTAGTTTAAAACCCAAAAGGAAATCCACAACAGAAAGTGCAGAAAGCTAAAAAGTACACTCACTATAAAAACCAACGGGACTGAAGCTCTAAAATATTGAAAAGGAAATGGGAGAGTTCCTGAAGATCCCACATAAAGAGGTAAAGAAACTTTACAACTGAAAGTTTTAAGATTATGATTACTTGCACCAAAGATAAAAAGGATAAAAATAGAATGGCATTTTTGAAAGTATTAAATACATGAAAATATTGGAGATAGAAAATTTCCAGTGATAGAAATATCTCTAGATACTGCATCAAGTTTTGCTTTTTAAAAAATAGCTATAGAAATAGGCAAACTCATCCTCATCTTTTACCTTGGATTAAGACATAAAATAAATGCAAAAAATGAAGACTGAGATGACTGAGAGCAGCTCTCAGAAGAGCATTTTAATTCAGTCCTTTGGCCTAGAGTGTAAGAATGAAAAGTCATTCAGACCATTGCTGCCAGGGTTGTAAACTGATTTTGTAAACTAAATGAAAATCCCTTAAATTGAAAGAAAAATAAAATGTATATCTGAGATGTGTGTGATCATGGCCAAAGTCACTTCTCCAGCTACAAAATCTCTCTCACACACACAAATATGCCATATTTCATTTCTCTGAGAAAACACCATACACGATGCAGTTCAAAATAAGCAACATATTTATTTTGTTGTTTTGTAATGAGTAGAGTTCACAATGAGCTCTGATTACAGGCTGCATGGTTAAGCAACCAAGGTATCAGTCTCAGAGGTTTAGGAAGTTGTAGGAATCACCTATTACAACCACCTTCTCTACAAATATCTTCTGGGATTCACACTCTCCCTCCCAAAGCATTTCCTTCCTTTGCCCTCTTATTTTAAAATAATGTAAAAATTGATACAACTAGTTTTAAAAGTGAGCAAATTGACTGATGTTTTAAATGTTTTCAGTTTTATTTCTTCATTTTGTTTATTTTGGAGAGAGGGTCTTGCTCTCTATCACAGGATTTCTGGAGCTGACAATTCTTCTCCCTCGGTTTTCGAGAGTAACTGAGTGTTTAATAGAAGAGAAAATGAATGCATGTAGTAATTAAATAAGTGAAGTCTGGTGCTGAAGAGTATTTATTTTATAATGTGAGATAATTCTTCTGTGAAGAACAGAGTAGCTCTACATCCTTGTATCCGAACAGATTTATTTTAGAGATATATTACTTAAGCCAGAGGAATGTTGTCCAGTTCCTCAGAAATAGTTTCCACAAACTCCCTGCCATTTGAAATCCTGAGCATGTGCCTAAACACACACATGACTGTGCATACATTTGTGCATATGGTAATGCAGTGGAGTGTGCTGAGAAAAACAATCTAGTTTCTACTGGGAGCCAGAAAATCCTTTGGTAAGGCTGAGAATTAAGGACAAGTGACACATACACTTCCCTACACAGACCGGAGGTTTCAACTGATTTATCAACAGTGTAGCACACAAAAGCCAGGTACAGCAGAGGAGCTCCTCTTTCTAGAACCCTATTTATCTTACTTTGGAAAATTATAGGATGCATAGGAGACAGCTCCAATAAGTCAGGGCTGTGTGACAAAATTTAAAAAACAAAACAAAACAAAAACACATTACTTGGGGATCCTTTGCTCACATTTGCCTACTTTCTATAGAACCTTATATCTTCCTCATAATCCATGCTTCTTACTTCCAGTTGCTTCTCAACTATTTGTCATTAAGGATTTCCTTCTCATAAGGACATATGAGTTATGAAGTAATATTCTTACGGAAAATAATGTAGACATGGAAGCAATATAACTCTAAAATGCTAAGGTATTTGTTCTATAACATATTTATGTTTCCTTTACCTCAAAACACATACTGCATAAGTACAGCCTGCCTATGGCTGATCTTGACTCAAGGCTGGTTCTGTTTAACAGTCTTTCTTAATCAATGCAGATTGTTAGACTTGTGGAGTGAAGAAGATCTCAACACATTCTTGACAGGTTGAGGTGATTTGGTGACGAAGCTAAAAAGAAGTATAAAGCTCTTATAGCTTGGTTGTAGCATACAGGGGAGCATTCATGTCACTGTAGGTATAATTTCCACTGAAAGATATCATGTAATACACACAACTCCATATTTCCTCATGGTTTACTATTTTTTAACATGGTGCACCTATTCAGTGATTTAATTGTATGTATTTGGCCAACAGTTCCAGCAAAGCAATATGACTTCTATTAACTTCTATCCTCTGATGTTTTGGACCTTATCTAACAATACTGGTTGAAATTTTTCTAGTTTATTCTATCTTTTCTATCTAATAATTTAAAATTTATGTTAAAAGGAGGTATTCAAAGGGCAGAAATACAGCTTAATAGATAAGGGTGCTTACTATCAAACCTGATGATGTGAATTTAATCCCTGGCTCTACTAATAGAAATAGGGAACCAATTTCTTCAACTTGTCATCTGATCTCCCTACCTCCACTGTGGCACACACACATACATTCATGCATATGTATACACACACACACACACACACACACACACACACACACACAGAAATAATAAATTAAAAAAGAATATAGGATTGAAAATATAGCTCGGTGGCTGAGGGTTTGCCTAGCATCTATGAGGGCTTGGTTCAAAGTTTCCAGAATGACAAGTACCATTGTTGAAAATGTTTCCCCTGAACTTTTGAGAAACTTGAAGAAAGCCATAAAACAACTTGTTTTACCTATCTTCTATCATCTGCATATCATCTATCTATCTATCTATCTATCTATCTATCTATCTATCTATCTATCTATCCATCTATCATCTATGTAGTCTAGTATCTAGCAAACTCTTGTCTTTCTATCACCCAGACCCAGGTGTCAGAGAGCAGCATAAAACACATTATATGCTCCCTCTACAGTCTAGGAAATCAGTTTGCTCTGATCTTTTCAAAAGAGTTGTCTTATATCACCATTCAAGAGAGTGACTGATTAAATCATTCATTACCTCCCTGACAACTCAATCTTCACATATCCAGAAAGAATGTGAAGTAAAAACCAGGACATATATGTGGAAGCCTCAAGCCCTCTAAGAATTTCTGTGTACATAAGAACTTTATTAGATACAAACAGATTCCTCACAAAACACATTACACCAGATCATAAAATATCATTGTATAGATTTTGAGGGAGTGCTGAAGGAGTAAAGACCACACTAACAAATGGGATGAAACACAATAAATAAATGATTTAACTGTCATTAGAATAGATTACATGTTTAGGGAATATGATTTCATCCAAATAGAGGAGGCTTGGCTTGGACTCCTGACTGCCTGTATTTAGTCATTTTCTCCTTGGGCACACAAGGGGTAGTCAATCCAAATTACCCTTCCTATACAACTCTCTCCTTGTCTCCTGCTTTTTGTTTGCCTATTCATTCCTTGTACAAAGCCTAGCCTATAGAAGGAGTGGCTTGGGGGCGCCCCGAGGCATCTCACAACAATGGCTTTGAGTCCTCCATTTAACTCTTCAACTGATTAATATTCTGTGTAGCCAGAAGCCAGCCTGACTCAGGGCCTTGGCTTAAAGAGCAGATGGATTATGGCCACTGCTCCTCAATTGATTCATTATTTAGGCCATTAATTTTCTTCTCACCAAAAACATCTGGCGTCTGATGCTTGGGGATAAACTGATATTAGCTGCAAGCAAGTTTAATAACAGGTTCATCATCTATGATTGCAGGTTAAAACCACAGACATGTTCAGAAAGCATGTATTTCAAAGGAAAGGACACTGTATAAAATATTTCATTTAGAGACAATCTAAGAGAAGGAATTCAGTTTATGCTGCTTTTGTTGTTGTTGTTGTAAAATTCTATACACTTTTTGACATTTTGACATTTTTGACATTATGGGTCAATGTGCATGCAAACTTGAACATGTAATAGAAATGTAAAATTGATTAGTAAACTGTCGCTTCTGCTTTAAATTCCCCCTAGGACCAGGTTATAAAATGATAGGCAAATACAATCACTTTAGGTTACAGATTGTTAAAGATAATTTGAGTAGGACTTATTTTTCTATCTCACGACATTCCGTGTTTATTAGCCATATGTCTCTACTTGCAGATATTAGTAACTCACAGTTTTATTACCAACCTAATATCAAATACTTAAATGGATGCCTACTGCAAATACTTTAGCTTCTCTTTTTACTTTTTCTTAATAAAAGCTTCTAGTTTTAAATGTACATTTTAAAGAGCTTTATCCCCGTCAAACGACTGCCCTGTGAAAGAGTCTCCAATAAGGGATTGATCGTCACAAGCTAATATTTCACTGTAAGATGAAAAGTCTCTGGCAAAGGTGTTAGGAAAGACACAGAATATGCCCACAATGTGTGCGATACATACACATGTATATGTATGTATTTTTCTCTCGCTGGATACTTCCGGCCACCCCTGAGAACTTACATACATGGGTGGCTGGCTAGTCTGGCTCTGTGTCTTTCAGCAGGCAGGTGTTTGGCACCAAACTATAAGAAGGCAAATGCCCAGATTGGTTGCCAAAAACAAACAGTTGTGTGGGTGGGCCTAGCATGACATTCACAACAGGCATCTGGCTTAGACCATCCCTGTGGGCTATAGCTTCAACATGTTTTCTCCTACTACTCCTCTGTCCTGTGCAATGCTTGCTGGAAAGCTGCCCAAAGGTGAATTTTCCAAAAAGGGTGAATGAGCCTGCATGGATCAGCCTCTGGTTTGTAAAACAGCACGCCCTCCAACTCCTAATTCATCAGAAGCTAGAAGGCAGTGACAAGAGCCATTTACTAAACTAGTGAATTCTGTGTAGAAATGACTGGTTATTTTAAAGTGTCTGAAACCCAAGCACATAGAAAATTTATTTAAATGTATTCTAAAGCAAATAAACTCTTCTCTCAATTTTCTTTGAACCATCCCTTTAAAAGAGGTCTTGCCTCTTTTCTCCTTATATTTCTATTCCTTCTCTTTTCTAGGCAATGTTGTTATGGATTAGTTTCCTTTTCAAGGAATCACAAAAAATTATCTGATTGCATGCAACACAGGGAAATGAGCAAGAAAGGGGAAGGAGTGAAACCAAGTCCATCTTTCATGGCTAAAGTCCAAAACAAAACAAAACAACAACAAAAAATCTTATGGGGCGTTTAGTGACAGGGATGGTTAGGGTCAATCAGCACTCCGTGCCCTCAAGCAGTAACACTAAGGGAACTGATGCAATGTTGACAAACTGCCTTAGAGTTATAGGGAAGCACCTTTTCCAGATTATGAGATTTCACAGACCAGTTCAGTTTCAAGAAAATACATCTTTCACAAAGGTTCGGTTACTATTTACACATCCTACCAAATAATATAAGGTCATCTACTGATACTTTAACTTGATTCAACAAAAAAATTATTTTGGGTTCAAAATAAGATATAATAGTCATAGTTTCAGAAGGTAAGTTCCATTTATAGTTTTACTATTTGTCATTCATTGTCCTTATTTCCTGTGACACACATATATTGGCCCATGCATGAGGAACCTCTGCCACATAAACTATCTGAATTTTGAGGAATACCACAAGAAACACCTGTTCAAAGTTTGTGTGTCTTTTTGTGGTTTTTTTATTAGAGATTCTCAGTAAATATTATTGATTGAAATAATATTTTATTAATTCTTTGAGAATTTCATAATGTTTTTAAAACATATTTATCACCTTCATGTCCAAATCTTTTCAGAACCATCCTCCTATCCCTTCCCACCCAATTTTGAGAGTTCTTTTTTTTCCATGTGGAGTTCAGCTAGTTTTAAGAATGAGACTGTTCCTGTGTGTATGGTCAACTTCACAGGAGTCACATTTAAAAACAAACAAACAACTAAAACAAACAAAAACAACAACAACAACAACAACTCGTCGCTCTCCCTTTCCTGGAAGCTAAGAATTGTCAGTTGCCTCAGCTGCTAGTGAGACTTTGGTACCAGCTCCCTGCTCATCTCCGGGCTAGGATTATTTTTTTTTTAATTTTTCAGTACATGAATATCAGTTTTTATTAGATATTTTCTTTATTTACATGTCATATGATATCTCCTTTCCCAGTTCCCCTCCAAAAAAAAAGAAAAATAAATAAATAAATAAAGACAAAAACAAAAAAACCTTATCCCCTCCCCCC
>JADRCC010153449.1:0-10051 GCA_019843855.1 Hylomyscus alleni
AAAGCTGGCGGGCACCCCCTCCATGGCCCAGAACTTGAAGGACTTAGCGGGACACCTGCCCGCCGGGCCTCGGGGCATGGGCACGGCGCTGAAGCTGCTGCTGGGGGCCGGGGCGGTGGCCTACGGCGTCCGCGAATCCGTGTTCACCGGTGAGCAACCTCCTTCCGCCGGCCGGCCGGACCTCGCGGTCCCCAGACCCACTGTCCTGCCTCCCCAGGTGTCCGCGCCTCCCTGCTCCCTCATCCCCGAGCCACCTACTCTGGCCATCAGCCTGTCCTGACTCCCACCCCTCTCTCCACAGTGGAAGGTGGCCATAGAGCCATCTTCTTTAATCGTATTGGTGGCGTGCAACAGGACACGATCCTGGCCGAAGGCCTTCACTTCAGGTAATGGCGGGCAGAGCGAACAAGGCCCTGACCCTTCACCCTTGACGGCCGTGGCCAGACTTGACAGAATTCGGTCCTGCTTTTTCCCTTGCTGCCTCCTGCTCGTAAGGACAATGGCTGCTCCGAAACCCCGGCGATGCAGAAAGGGCTGTTCTCGACAGGGAAAGAGTCCTTGTCTGTGGTTGTGGGGAGGAACAGGCCCAAGGACGAGTGGTGAGGGGAAACTGGTGAAAATCCATGAAAGTGCAGTTTCCCAACTCCTGTCCCTGACCTCTCCTCTCCAGGATCCCCTGGTTCCAGTACCCCATCATCTATGACATTCGAGCCAGACCTCGAAAGATCTCCTCCCCCACAGGCTCCAAAGGTAAATGTGGGCAACTGGGAGCTTCGTGGCACGTGGGGAAACAAAAGTAAAGTGAGCCTGGCGAGGCTGCCAGAAATGGTGGTGTTTCTGAGGTCTTGGTTTCTGCAGAAGAGCCACGTCTCATGGCTCCAAAACAGTCCGTTCCAGTACTAGGTATGAGTGCACGTTTTAACGTTTCCTTCTGCCTATCGTAAGCGGAGTAAGAGTTGCATTTCTTCCTTGCTGCCTAGATCCAAGCCTGTTTTAAGACCTTTTTTCTATTGACTTGGTTACATCCACACAGTCCACCTTGCTCTGGAGAAAGTTTCCCCACTCTTCACTAGCTGTTTCCCTGTAGACTATACTTAGGAGCCCTGCCTTTGAGATTCCCCAGGCCTCGGCCTCATTCCCATGGGCACACGGAGGCAAGTAACAGAAATGGGCTGCTTTGTGCTGTGTGCAGGTTATCCGTTTGCTAAGCAGTTGGCCTTGGAAATAAACTAGCCACGATTCTGGTTCTCAGGTCCCTAATGGCTAGGGGGAAATCTAAGATTGTGCTGTTTGGTGGATTCCACTTTGGAGGAGTAGCAATAAAAATACATATCTTTACCAGTGGAAGGTTCGTAGAAAAGATTCCACAGTCCACAAGGATCTGTCTCTCCCATGTTGTCCACATGCATTGTGTTGACAAGATTATCTTCCCAGAGGAGTGCTAGGCTGTACAGTAACACTAGGCATGGTGGGAAGCACTCATAGGAGAAAATGCTTGGAAACTGGAAATTTGGCCTTAACCAGCCACTGCTGACCTCTCCCTCAGACCTGCAGATGGTGAACATCTCCCTGCGTGTGCTGTCTCGACCCAATGCCCAGGAGCTGCCCAGCATGTACCAGCGACTAGGGCTAGACTATGAGGAGCGAGTGCTGCCGTCCATTGTCAATGAGGTGCTCAAGAGTGTGGTGGCCAAGTTCAATGCCTCGCAGCTGATTACCCAGCGGGCTCAGGTCTGACTCCTGTCACTGTCTGCGTGTCGGCAGCCTGTCTCCCCTTGGTCAGGGTTACTGGGTATTTTAAAAAAAGGTGTTTTGGGATGGGGTGGGATGGATCTGTAGTTCAGTTGATGGGTGCTTGCCTAGCATGCACAAGCCCTGGTTTTATTTCCAAGCATTATTTAAACCAGGTGTGGCACATGCCTGTAATCCTAGCACTCAAGAGGTAGAAGCAAGAGGATCAGGAGTTTAAGGTTATCCTTGGCTGCGTGGCCAGTTGAACTGTGTGGGAAAGCTGTACTGTGACTGTGGGAAATAAGGAGAAAAACAGTAGAACCTGATGCCAGTTGACCCTAAGAAGGAAGCCTAGTAGAGAATAGTGGCTGTATAATCTTACATCTCTAAAGGTCTTTCCTCAGTTGACAGGAAAACTAAGGAGATGCATAAAGTGAAAAGAAGAGATTAGGTCTCAGCATGACTCGGGCAGTCTGGTGCTGCCTTGGCTGTCACATGAAGAAATGGAACCAAGGTTTTTTGTAGTGAATGTTTGAGGATTTAAGTGGTGGGTTTACTGCCTGTACTCAGCTCTGGTGTTCAGTTGGCTATAGCAGTGCCACCTTCCTTCCAGTTCTCTGATCCCCTCAAACCAAACTTCCCTTGCCCTCAGGTGTCCCTGTTGATCCGAAGAGAGCTGACAGAGCGTGCCAAGGACTTCAGCCTCATCCTAGATGATGTAGCTATCACAGAGCTGAGCTTCAGCAGAGAGTACACAGCTGCTGTAGAAGCCAAACAAGTGGGTAAGTCTGTGGAGGCAGGCATCAGTCAGTGGGCTTCTGGAGATCGGAAAAGGGTGACTGTATGTGCGTGGACTTCTTACACCTCACAGCAGTAACATCAGTTCACTTATGCCACAGCCCAGCAAGAAGCCCAGCGGGCCCAGTTTTTGGTGGAGAAAGCGAAGCAGGAACAACGACAGAAGATTGTGCAGGCTGAGGGGGAGGCAGAGGCTGCCAAGATGATATCCTTGTCTTGAACAGAGCTTGGCCTCACCCCTGGGACAGCCTGTTTCCCATCTTCCACCATGGGCCGGTTGATGAGACTAAGGCGAATGCGACTTGGCCTACTCCTGGCTTGGGGGTGGGGGGAACAACTGGTGAGGTCTGAAATCTTGGTGGGGGTACCTGAGGCCTGACTCCCTGCTGTAAGGCCAGATCAACAGCACTGCTGGCCTTGCCTTTATGTCAGCTGCCACCACAGTACTGGCAGCATCCTATAGGGAGGCCCACAAGGGGTAGCCAAAGAGTGAGTGGCCATGTGAGCGCAACCTTGAATCTGACAGCCCAGAGGACTTGGGCAGGGGAGGGGGTTTGCCACAGATGTAACCTGGCTCAGAAGACCCCTTAACCCTGTCTGCTCACCTTGGAGAGGCACTGAGCAAGAATCCTGGCTACATCAAGCTCCGAAAGATCCGGGCCGCCCAGAACATCTCTAAGACAGTGAGTGAAGGCTTCACTATCCAAGGGCTGCTTGTTGAGGTTGCAAGTGTTCAGCTACACAGTCACACCATGGCATTAGAACTGACTTGAGTCTCTACTTAAACAGTGTCCTTGGGCACCCTTCCGCAGTGCTCCCCAGGTTTTGTGTTTATGGCTGTTACAGAGCTATGACACCAAGGCTTCTCACATCGGATCTTTGTTACTAGAGCAGGAGCCTGTTCTCTTAACTCTGTCCTTCCACTGGATCTCAGACCTGAAGCGTCTGCTAATGCATCTATTCCATACCCTGTAGATTGCCACGTCACAGAACCGAATCTATCTCACAGCTGACAACCTTGTGCTGAATCTACAGGATGAAAGTTTCACTCGGTAAGAGACGACACCCCCCCCCCCCCCCCCCCCCCCCCGGTCTGCTGCCCTGGGCTCACAGTCATCAGGGCCCTTGATAGTTCTCTGAAGATAAGTCAGAAAAGTGGCTGGTTGGCAGTTCCTATCTTGTATCTTCTAGGACTGACTTTATAAAGCAAAGCAGGTTGTCTTATGGGAAAGGCACTTTATTTATAAATACTTAAATGAGAACTTGAACGCAGCTATGCTGTTGGGACCGCAGATTGTCGATGAGCCGTCCTCACCCCTCACAGGGGAGCAGAGGGGTCTAGAGCAGCTGGGCCTGCAGCTGACTAATTACTTATTTTCTTCTCACATATTTCCTGCTCACTTCGTGGCATGCTGGCTACAGGGGAAGGTAAGTGACTGCCTCCTCACTATGGGGTCCTGGGTGCCATCTGCTTCCTGGACCTGCTCCCACACCTCCCCTTTCTCCCCAAAGTCAGGCCCTCATTTAGGAAGAAGGGATGGTTTGGGTTGTTCTGCACCTCACACTTACATCCCCAGTAATATTAGGACTGTCTCCTTTGTTCTACAGTGATAGCCTCATTAAGGGTAAGAAATGAGTGTGGACATCAAGAACCCCACCACCAGAGAAGCTGGCGCACTTCTCCAGTTTGGAGGAGCCAGCTCGGGGGTCAAGCACACCCCACCCTGACCCAAGCATCATGTGATGGATTCTTCTGTATCTGACCTCTTGGATAAAGGAAGACTGAAGACCAGCCCTTTCAGAGGGGTTTTTCCTCCTTCCTGTATTGGCTGGGAAGGGGGAGAGGGGACAGTGTGATTTCCGTGATTTCCTAGTGTTGTCCCTCTCCCAGGATGGGGGGAGATAACTACCATGCCAGGAATATTCAATAAAATTTTTATTACTTAACTAAAGCTGAAAATTTTGCATCTGAGTGTGTAGGAAGTTGCGCAAAGACAGTTGGTCACACATGCACCCTAGGTCTCTGCCAGCAGAGGGCACAAGCAGTCTGGCCTGTGGCATTCTGACTGCCGCTGGGTCCTCAAAACAGGACCTAAGCTGGGAGCAGCCCATCTCAAGCCCAACTACACCCTTCACCCCACCCTCCCTCAGGTCTACCGAATGAACCCGCAGACTTAATGACATCTTAAAAGCTGGAGCAGCTGTGGCTTTGCTGAGCCAAACTAAAACTGTGATGACCCGGGAGAGCTGCTTCCTTGGTAACAAGTTTCTGAGTAGCTCGGGAGATGGCGTGTTTCTCCCGAGGGTTTCGGGGTCCCAAAGCCCCAGTGTGCTGTTACTTTAGTCACCAGGTACAAAGAGCAATTTGCACTGAAGGTTCTCCCTGTGGAGGTGGAGCCCAACTGAACTAGAGCCTATTTTCCACAGATTACCTTTCTTCTGAAGACCCTGAGTCTCACGTACTGAGGAAATCAAGCCATTGCTCAGACGTGCTTCCCTAGAACGGGCTGCCGTGTTTTTCTCGTCTGGGTAGACAAGAAATGTGGAACCACAAAACAGTGCCATAGGGGAAGAGATGAACCTGACTGGGCTAGAGCGTGCAGTAAAAGCTTCAGCTCCCGGGGTTCTGAGAGGAAGTAGGTCTCTCCTGAGGCCTAGGAAGTCCAAGATAGTGCGGCCAATGGACCTGAATCACATCCCGAATTCCCCATTGACGTTCTCGGACAATGGGAGCGCCCCGGGGACTAAACGTGTTTCCAAATCTTGCTGCTGTTCTGAAGGCAGCCATTTTGTCTCTTTCCCATTGTTCCCCTTTGCCAAGTGATTCACACGTACACCCCATCCAGAAGGTTAAAGGTCAGAGGCTGTTGGTCTGGAGGCCTCAGTGGTCTTCAAGGCTCCAAGGTCATTGCTGAGGGAACTGACCCGGGGGCCATCTTTACCAGACAGTGTTAGGAGCTTCGTACTTCAACCATCCAACACTGCACTGGAAGATGGACCCAGAGCCAGCCAACACAAATTGATCTACCGCTGATCAAGCGCTAGAGGGAAGCCGCTGCTGGCTAGCTGACTGAGGCTTCTTGAGTGCGTAGACAGTCCCCAGGCCAAGGTCTGCTTCTAGTAGGTTCTGGATCTACCAGATGACAAATCACACTGGGTTGGAGGAGGGGCTGGGGCCATTGTGTTCTTCCAGTGGGCAACCAGCCAACCCGAGAGCCACTTCTGCAACACCCTTAACTCGGAAGAAGGGGCTTTCAGGGTATGTGTGGGAGGAATGGGTTTGCTGCCAGATAAAGGGCCTAAAGTAATGGACGCGCAATGGACGCCGATGACACAGGGACAGGGGCCTCCATCATTACCCGGCAGTATTAGAGACTCCCAAGCAGCACCCAAACACTGCTGGGTAAGACGAGGGCCCCTACCCAACCAGTCCACCTTTAAGATCAGTCCTGGCTAAGCCCAAGCCCCTAAGGAGAAGCGGCAGATCTCCTGCTCCCATCCCCCACCTCCCCGTCACTTGGGACACTTCCGGGAGAGCCTTGCTGCTCCCCACCAGGCGTACCCTGAGTCGCCCATCACTGAGGCCAAAACCAGCTTTCAGCAGCCCCCCGCCCCCTGCCTCTACTGCCCGCCTGCGAGCCAGTCCCCCTACCATTCCACGGCCTGTCCCTGCCCCCAACACACCAATTTACTGCGTTCTACGGTTCCTAGCGCAGTCCCAGGACCCCCTTGATCGGTGGCCTTTACCTGGCACCAGACCCGCCTGACCCCTAGAGTGGTGCAGAAGAAAGAACGGGGTATCAGCGCCCCGGATTCAGCCGCCTACAGCCAGCTTGGCCTCCACTCTTCGTCTTCCTTCTTCACCTGCCGGGCAGCACAGGCGCCTTACCTGGGCCCCGCCCGCCTCTGCCCTGCGCACAGGTGTGTCCTCCTGCCATAGGCTGCCCCCCTCTCCGCCTTAACTCCTTCCCTCCCAGCACCAACCCTTGGCACCACCTCTTGAGGCCTGGCCACCCCGCCAGGCCTCCCGCCCTTTCTGGCCGCCTTTCTTCTCCTACCTAGTCTTTCCCTGTTTCTAAAGGAATAAAGAGAGAGGCCATCTTTGGATCCCCTTCCAGCGGCTCCTTCCCCAAGCTAAAAAACCCTCTTCCCTGAGGCCTCTCCAATCCTGCCCTCAGCCAGAGTCAGAGGATCATCCCTGAGGTCAGTGTGGGGTCAGCTAGGCAGGCATAATTGGTCTGTGTCCCTGTCCAGGACTCAGAGTTGGGCAACCCCTTGAGAACTGGGAAGGGAGGAAGCCCCACCAGACCTGTAGATCCCGGATCTTTGGTTTCACCCTGAGGTTGCAGTGCCTGTCCCAGCCCAAAGGCCTCCCTTCCTGAAACCCCTGGCCCTACAGCAGCTAAACCAGGAGGGACGGTCCTCGAAACCCACCTCTGAGCAGCAGAGCCCTTTTCTCAGTTGGCCCTCAAAGAATTAGTCCGAGGCAGTTAGAGGACTAGGTCCTTCCTGCCTTTGTGCTTCTGTGTTGCTGGGAGAGGGGCCCTACAGGCACACAGGTGATGGCCCCACCCACGCACCCCCTGGAGGGCCATAGCTCCAGGGAGCTATCGTGTTCCTCAGTCCCAAAGCTGTCCCTTTCTTCCTCGTCTTTGTTCTCTATACTTTTCCCTTGTAATTATTCTTTGTGGACTAATTCTGGCCTGGTCTCCCAGACAGCTCCTGAGTCCTAAGTAAGATAAGCTTATCGCCCTCCACTGCTCCCAGCATATGACCCTTAACACAGTGGGCATTCGGGTTAATCAAAGTTACCCTTGGCCGTTTCCCATGCTAGGAGCCAGCTCTTCCCGGGGTATGGCTGGTACAGGCAACTGACCAGGAGACTCAAGTTATATATAAAGAACCCAACTCTAGACAAAGGGAAAGGAAGAGGGACAAAATAAGAAAATGGTCCGGGAAGATGAAAGCCTCAGTAGCCCGAGTGGGATCCCCCTGTGTGTTCTGGGAACTGCGGACTAGATCAGTCCCTCCTAAAAACCTGCCTGATCAGAGCTAACAATCAACATCCAGTTTCGTGGTGAGTCCTTCTGGGGTGGACCCCGCTGAATCTGCCAAGTAACGAGGACCTGGATGCTGAAGGCCAGCAGGCCTGGAACCTTGACCAAGTTAGTTTTCTGTGCCTTGGTTTTCTCCACTGTGAACTATCCAGACTGAGAGCTGAGGGGGTTGTAGTTCCACTGAGAGAGCTGTTCACTACCTAGCGTGTGGGAGGCCCTAAGCTTTCTCCCCAGTACCCACAGAAGAATAAAATAAAAACTCCAGGGCCTAGAGTTAATGCTACAGTCTCTTAACCAGAGCCTGGACCTGTTGCCAGTGTGTACTGTAACAGTGGTGTTGTCACCAGCACTCAGTCTCCCAGTGATCCCCTAACCAGGGAAGGCAGGTGAGCCCACATCACCCTCTGTGTAGGCTGGAGCGCTTGCCTAGCATATAGGAGGCACTCAGTTCCATCCCCAGTGTGAATGAGAGAGAGAACACAGAGCAATCTAAGCCCCAGGGCTGCTATGGGCATCTAGCTGTGTGAAGCCATATCCAGAACCAGGCCGATCTGACCCCAAAGGCTGAACTTTTTTTATGCAGTCACACATGACATCCCAGCCCATCCTACCCAAAGTCCCTGGATACAAGGGGCACAGAGTTGGAGGCAATACACAGTGGTCCAGGGGCTTTATTTACAAGAATAGAAGGGTCCAACTCTCCCTGGGGACTTGCTGAACTATATACAGATTCAGATGACCACAGTCACTTAAATTACAAAAAGATGGGGGTGGTCCTAGGGTCTGGTGCGGGCCACAGATCTGGTCTGTCCGGTGGAGGCCTCTGCAGAGATTAAGGCTGATGCTGCAAATAAAAGAGGACGTGGATCAAAGGTTGTCTGGGGCCTGGGAAGGGGATACAAGATCTAGGGACACCCTGGTAGGGTAGGGTGAGACTGTGACCGTCCCATGCATGTCTGAACTGAAGCTGGGGGGAGTGGGAGGAAGGGAGAGAACGACCACACAGAAGGGGCCGCACCATGGCCACCTGCAGACGAGTGCCCAGCTCACTTCCTCTTGAGAGAACCTTTGTTCTTCTCCTTGTCTGCCGACCGCTGCTTCTTTACTTTCTCTTCCTTCTTGCTCTTGCTATGCACGTTTTCGTACACCTCCTCCTTGTGTCTGGGGTTGGGAGGGGGCAGGAGGCATCAGGAGACTATGCAGGGTGACCCAGCACCAGCCGCCCCCTCCAAGACCCTCAGGAAAACGAGAGAGCCGCCTGCTCACTATCTGTCCCTGGGAGACCCAACTCTCCCAGGGACAGAGACTGCTTCTCACACAAGTCCATAGCACGGGCCCACATGGGGTCATAATGGGCACTTCAGGAAAAATAAAGGAAGAAGTTTGGACCCGAACCAGGGTTTCTCCAGCCTCCACACCAGTCCCCTCCAAAAAGGACAGCTAAGGCTGGGCAGGAGGGATAGATCCTGGGAAGGCAAACAGGACCACTCACTTGGAGGAAGTACGGGAGGCTTTGGTGTGGGCACTCCTCACGGCGGGAGGGTAGGTGATATTCCCATACTCCGACTCCTGGCCCTTCTGGGACTGTGGGCAAAGGTGTGGTGGGAGGATGGTGGTACCAGCAGGATACTAGGTGATGCCCACTCTCCCCTGCCCCCCACCAGCCCCACTCCGGACACACTTGTATGATCTCCAGTTTCTTCTTGGTCGTTTCAATGAACTGGGCAATGGCTACATAAATAAACTTGTACTGTGCCTCGGTCTGCACCATGCCGGAGCGTTGTGCCCGTACCATCTGAATGGTCTTCTGGATGTCAATGTCACAGTCTAGCCCTGGACAAGGGCGGCAGGAGGACTTCAGGGTAGAAAAAGGCCCAGGGAGTGCTTGCCCTCTCTCGCACCCACACGCACTCCCCAGGACCCCTCACCTTTGGTGGAGATGCTCTCCATCAGCATGTCAATGACGATGATGGTGCCCGTGCGGCCGATGCCAGCGCTGCAGAGACAAGGGACCGCCATCAGAGGCCTAGCCCTCCCCAGGAAATGGTGAGTCTCGGGGTCCACCCCAGCACTAGGCAAGGATATACAAGCTGGGGCCTGTTTTGAGGTGCGGACACCTTTACCCTCCTTCCAAGCATGTGTCCCCCACTTCCTGCTCCACTCCTCACTCCTCCCAAATGATGGCTATCCTTGTCTCTTGGAGAAAGAAGATCCACAACGCGCCCCTGCCCTGCCTTTCCTCGGGTATCTGGGCTTCCCTCCCAATGTTCCGGCCTTCAAGGGTTACATTCCGAGTAACTCTTTTGGTGGTGCTGAACCCCACTTAATCCCAGCATTTAGGAGGCAGAGGCGGAGGCAGAGGCAGGTGGATCTCTGTGAGTTCGAGGCCAGCCTATTCTAATCTACAGAGTGAGTTCCAGGACAGCCAAGGCTACACAGAGAAACCCTGTCTTTAACAACAACAA
>JADRCC010153462.1:0-11858 GCA_019843855.1 Hylomyscus alleni
TCTCTGTCTCTCTCTCTCTGTCTCTCTCTCTCTCTCTGTCTCTGTCTCTCTCTCTCTCTCTGTCTGTCTGTCTGTCTGTCTGTCTCTCTCTCTCTCTCTGTCTGTCTCTCTCTCTCTGTCTGTCTCTCTCTGTCTGTCTGTCTGTCTGTCTGTCTCTCTCTCTCTCTCTCTGTCTCTCTCTGTCTGTCTCTCTGTCTCTCTCTCTGTCTCTCTCTCTCTCTCTCTGCCTTGTGGTTTTGGATCTGATGTAATCTCTCAGGTGCTTATATATACCATGCATGCCTGCTTACTGCCTTCATCCTCACTATGATGGACCCACCATTTGAAATTTTAAGCAAAACCCCAGTTAAAAGCTTTCTTTTATAGGTTGCCTTGGACATACTGTTTTGCCATGACAATAAAAGTAACTAAGACACCTCCCACCTCTTGAGCATGGCTGAAGGTGGACCTGCCTTCCTGAGTGGCTGTGCCGTGGTCAGGTGACTGACCTGTCCAATTGAATTAACTTTTTGTTTCAAGACAAGGTCTCTCTGTGTAGCCCTGGCCGTCCTGGAACTCACTTCATAGACCAGGCTGATTTTGAACTCAGAGACTGGCATGTCTCTGCCTCTCAAATGCTGGGATTAAAGGTGTGTGCCACCATCGCCCTGCTAGAGTTAACTTTTAAGGAAGGAGACAATGGCATGTCTCCGTTCAGACTCCAATCTTCTGGCTAGGAGGTAGTAACTTTCACTTCATGGCTATCAATGCAACTGTACAACCCTCGCCACTCCAAGATGTAACTCTAAAATCATTTAGAAGATGGGCTGAAGTCAGGCGGTGGTAGCGCAAGCCTTTGATCCCAGCATTTGGGAGGCAGAGGCAGGCGGATTTCTGAGTTCGAGGCCAGCCTGGTCTACAAAGTGAGTTCCAGTACAGCCAGGGCTACACAAGAGAGACCCTGTCACAAGAAAGGAGGAGGAGGAGGAGCAGGAGGGGAAAGAGAAGGAGGGGGAGGAGGAGGAGGAAGAAGAAGAGGGTTGAAATTGGAGAATAAATATACACCCCACCCAATCCCACAGCTTGACTTCTAGACAGCTTGACTTGGCTGGGATAAAGTCAGTTCTAGAGGAGTCATATGTGAGGGTCTGATTCTCAGGTCTCCCACATACATACGTTCCTGAAGCAGTCTCTCCTAGTTTAATGAGTTCCTATAGCCAGTCTTGGTGAGAGCACAGGCTATCAGATGGAACTGTGGGGCAGTCACTTCTGCTGAAATGTCCCTGGGTCCTGCCCCTGCCCCTGCCCCTGAGGCACTTGTGACACTCTGCCCTATGAATGTGATTTGAGGTGACTCTATATTGAGCTTACTGGGCTGAGAGCTGCGCTTGCAACCATGGTAGGTGGAATGGTTAATCTCATTTGTCAGCTTGATGAGATCCAGAGTCACTGAAGAGAGATAGGGGAACTAGGAACACTCTTTGCAGAGGATTGTTTGTCAGTGGACGAGCTAGGAAAACTCACCCACTATCTGAGGTGCCATTGGATGGGATGGGAAGACCCACCTCCTGTTAAGGTGCCATTGGATGGGATGGGAAGACCCACCCACTGTCTGAGGTCCCATTCTCTTGGGATTCTTGGAATGTTTAAAAAGAAGAGAGCCGAGCACAGGCATCCATTGATCTCTGCTTCCTGACTAGTGGACTGTGACCATCTGCCTCAGACTCCTGCCATTTTGACTTTCCCTCTATAGCAGCCAGTAACCTGAATCCCTGAGCCCAAGTCAGCTCTGATGTTGCTTTTGTCAAGATATTTTGTCACTGCAAAAGAAAAAGTAACTGAGAACATTTGCACAGACAAATAGTGTAGCTGGTGGTGGGATACACTTGACCTCTGAAAACTGGAGAAATGTAGGTGAGTTTGAAACTCTGGACCAGAGAAGCTCTCAGTGCTCTAAGCAGAGCTTGGAAGGCCGGGATGCTGAGAGAACCCTGCAGTGTGCAGGTTCAGTTCCCAAAGTTTCAGAGGTGAACAAGGACTCTATCAGCAGCTGAAATAGGGACTATTCATATGAGATTTTCACTAAGTGTCTGAGCTAGGGTTCCACTGCTTTGAACAGACATCATGACCAAGGCAACTCTTCGGAGGACTTTAATTGGGGCTGGCTTACAGGTTCAGAGGTTCCGTCCATTATCATCAAGGCAGGAGCATGGCAGCATTAAGGGAGGCACGGTGCAGGAGCTGAGAGTTCTACGTCTTCATCTGGAAGCTGCTAGCAGAATACTAACTTCTAGGCAGCTAGGGTGAGGTCTTAAAGCCCACACCCACAGTGACACACCTCCTCCAACAGGGCCACACCTTCTAATAGTGCCACTTGCTGGGCTGACCGTATACAAACCATCACATTAAGAATCTAGTTTCGCCAGGCAGTGGTGGCACATGCCTTTAATCCCAGCACTTGGGAGGCAGAGCCAGGCGGATTTCTGAGTTCGAGGCCAGCCTGGTCTACAGAGTGAGTTCCAGGACAGCCAGGGCTACACAGAGAAACGGTGGCACATACCTTTAATCCCAGCACTTGGGAGGCAGAGGCAGGCAGATTTCTGAGTTCAAGGCCAGCCTGGTCTACAGGGCTACAGAGAGAGACCCTGTCTTTTTTTGTTGTTTTGTTTTGTTGTTTTTTCGAGACAGGGTTTCTTGGAACTCATTCTGTAGACCAGGCTGGCCTCGAACTCAGAAATCCGCCTGCCTCTGCCTCCCAAGTGCTGGGATTATAGGTGTGCGCCACCACCGCCCTGCTGAGACCCTGTCTCAAAACAAAAACAAAAACAAAAACAAAAAACAAACCAAAAAACAGATTCAGAGAGGTGGGGCTACCTAAATCCTCTGGTGCCCAGAAAATTACACGTGAGCTCCAGATGCTGGGGATGGAGCTAGCTAAAGGATTTGGTTTTTAACCTATGGTTAAGAGGCTGCCCTGAGTCTTAGATGATCTGTGCACTTTGACCTTTTCAGCCATTGAAATTGTTAAAGACTGGGGAGTGTTTGAAGTAGCCTTGCATCTTGCATGATGAGCACGGAGATTTGAGGACAAAGAGTGGAAGGTCATGATTTAAATGACGTGCTTTGGTGTCAAGTTGACGAGGGGTGGGATTTTGATGATTAGTCTCAGCTGTTTACACAGTGAGGTCTATAATCACAGACAGGCCTCTGGCCATGCCTGTATGATTATCTTTTTTTTTTTAAATTTTTATTTATTATTATATGTAAGTACACTGTAGCTGTCTTCAGACACGCCAGAAGAGGGCGTTAGATCTCATTACGGGTGGTTGTGACCCACTATGTGGTTGCTGGGATTTGAACTCAGGACCTTCAGAAGAGCAGTCAGTGCTCTTACCCACTGAGCCATCTCACCAGCCCACTGTGTGATTATCTTGATTAGGGTGAGGTGGGAAGATTCACCCACTGTGGGTGGTTTCATTCCCTAGGTGAGATACTGGACTGTATAAAAAAGGGAAAGTGAGCGGAGAACAGGCATTCTTTGCTTTGTGCTTCCTGACTGTGGGTGTGGCCACCTTCCTGAGTGTGGGTGTGGCCACCTTCCTGACTGTGGATATTCTTCCAGGAGCTGCTTCAAGAGCTACCATCTTGAGCTCCTTGCCATGAAGGCCTGTATCACTGAACTATGGGCCCAAATAAACCCTTCTCCATTAAGTTGCTTTTGTTAGGGAATTTGCCACAGTGACAAGACAGAGTAACTAACGGCAGGCTATGCGAACCCAGACTACCCTGCACTAAACTCTTTATTACAGAAGGACAGGCTCTGAGGGAGGTGGAGATGGAAGTGGTTTGGGTGCCTCAGAGGAAAGATGTGAGGGAGGATTTGAGATAGGCCTAGACTTAGAGGGTGATGAGGGGCTAGCCAGGACAGCTTGCCCTTGTTGGGTTTTTTCTTTAGTGGAGGACTCTGGTCTGGTGAAGCTCAGAAAGATGTTCTCTAGGGATAGCTGGCTGATGGTGTAGCCTTCCAACATGTAGTCCTTCTTGGCTTGTTCCATAATGCCAAACACCTGTAGAAAAGGAAGCCAGTTGCTACACATAAGTCCACCCCTGGGTGATGGGATGCACACAGGAAGAAGTGATGTGGGCAGTGCAGAAGAGGCCACTCTCCCAGACCTTGTGACAAGGCCCACAATGTGCCTCACTCCACTGCTAGAGTGCCTGCAAAGGAGCCAAAGCTGTGAGCTCAGCTGTCGGCTCTTGTGGTAGGAATGGTGCCAGAAGGGTGGGTTTCTGGTTGGATGTCTGGCTTGCTATGCTATGCTAAGCGTGTGGCTGGCTCCTTGCTATGCTATGCTGAGTGTGTGGCTGGCTCCTTGCTATGCTATGCTGAGTGTGTGGCTGGCTCCTTGCTATGCTATGCTATGCTATGCTATGCTAAGCGTGTGACTGTCTCCTCGCTGTCTAGGCCTGCTCCCTGTTCTCTGAAATCTGGGGTGGGAAGAGCTGACTTCCCAGACTCCTTCCTTGCAGCTCATACATTTCGCTCTGTGACTTCCGCACAGATGTTTCTGTGGTGTTGGGAGAGGACACAGGACTGGCACTCTGGGAGAGTGGGTGAAATAAGGGTTGCACTCACCTTCGCCCAGCTGAGGTTTTGGGCCGGCAGGTAGTATTGAACCATGTTTTGGTGCTCATCTTCCAAATTGCTGCCTATATAAACACAGAGACCGTGTCTGGGAAGGCTGGACTGGAGGGGTAGGAAGGGCAGCCTGAGTGCCCAGAATCCACAGGGACAGAAGGCACAGCAGCTAACAGATCCAGACAGGAGCGGGGGGGGGGGGGGGGGCATTCAGCACCATCACACACCTGGGAAGGTCAGGTCCACAAAGGCCT
The DNA here is from genome assembly GCA_019843855.1 of Hylomyscus alleni. Lineage (NCBI taxonomy): Eukaryota > Metazoa > Chordata > Mammalia > Rodentia > Muridae > Hylomyscus > Hylomyscus alleni. The sequence goes on from JADRCC010153462.1 coordinate 4,873, forward strand.
TGAACTCCTCTAGTACTTCTTGCTTCCCTTCACTTCGGACCTTGGCCTGCAGGGAGTAGCCTCTGCCAAACTTGCTCTTGAGGTGTTTCGGGCTGCCCAGGCACTTGAACTGGCCCTGGACCATGATGGCCAGCCGGTTACACAAGGCTTCACACTCCTCCATACTGGGGAAAGGGTGGGGGCCTGAGACAGTGCTGGAGGAGGCTGATGCCCACCCTGAATGTCAAAGTCTGTGCAGACAGGAGGGGATCTGTGCGCAGAGTAGGCCATTCCTGCTTCCCCATGCTGCGTGTATACCCCCATGCAGAGCCCGGGGAATGAACGTCCTGGCCGACACGTGTAAGGTGCTGCGGTTTAGCTTCTGCTTACCTGCTCCTACCCCAGCCACCCACTCTCGCTCTTCCTGGCTCTACCTGTGGGAGGTGATGACGATGGTCTTGCCCGACGCACGGACCCGTCCCACAGTGTCCCACAGCAGGCGCCGAGCTACAGGGTCCATGCCAGTAGATGGTTCATCGAGCAGGATGACTGTGGGCTCTCCAACGAGGGCAATGCCAGTGCTCAGCATGCGCTTGTTGCCACCACTGGAGTAGGGGAAGACAGAGGTGGGAACACGGAGAACCTAACTGTGGTCTCCAGAATGTGCACGTTCAGCACCCAACACTCGCCTTCTTTAAGAGTCTCTATGAGAGCTGGGGGTAGGGCATGGCCCATCCGAGAGTAAGGTAGAGGACTGTTTTAGTTAATAGTTTTTCTTTTCTTTTCTTTTCTTTTCTTTTCTTTTCTTTTCTTTTCTTTTCTTTTCTTTTCTTTTCTTTTCCCTTCCCTTCCCCCCCCCTCTTTTTTTTTTTTTTTTTCTCGAGACAGGGTTTCTCTGTGTAGCCCTGGCTGTCCTGGAACTCACTCTGTAGACCAGGCTGGCCTCCAAACTCAGAAATCCACCTGGCTCTACCTCCCAAGTACTGGGATTAAAGGCAAGTGCCAGCATAGCCCGGCTAACAATTTTTCTTAAGAAACTCACTGCGGGCGGTGGTGGCGCACAGAGAAACCCTGGCTCGAAAAACCAAAAAAAAAAAAAAAAAAAAAAAGAAAAAGAAAAAGAAAAGAAAAAAGAAAAAGAAAAAAGAATGTGTAGTCCAGGCTGGCCTTGAACTTTCCATCCTCCTGACTCAGCCTCTTCATACTGGCTTTATTTATTTATTTTTCTTAATTTTTTTTAAAAAAAATTATGTGTATGTGTGTATGCCTGAATGCAGGTACTCGCAAAGCTCAGCGGGTATCATATCATCTAGAATTGGGGTTACACGTGGTTGTGAACGGCTTTGTGGGTGATAGGAACTAAATCTGGATGCTCTGCAGGAGCAGTAAGCACTCTTAAAGGCTGAGCCATCTCCACCTCCCTCATTAAACTCACACAGCATTTACTGTGTGCAAAGCTTCGATCTAAAGTTTTTAAATGTAAATTTGCTTGATCCTCAAAATACACAAGGAGATATGAAAAGCTGCCCCAGACTCAAGCCGACAAACTGGGGGAGAGTTGAGGACTCTATCTGACACTAGAATCAGCTAGAGGCGCCTCTCCACTTTCCAGTTCCAAAGATGGAGTGCTGACAGGCGCCTCCCGCAAGGGCACCTCTTACAACGCAAGGGGAGGAGAGTCTGTGAACTTGGGCAGTCAGTTCCAAGCTTTGAGTAAGCTAATCTGAGTTAGGGTTCTGTCACTGGTAACAGGAATAAACTACCTCAGACTCCTTGGGAGACATATCATGGTGAAGTAACAATGATTTAATATGAAAACCTACCCTATCCGAAATAGGAAGCTTGACATGAAATAACAGACGGAGATCTGCCTACCCTGTTGTTCTAATCACACATGATAACATAGACTTGTTCTCAGCCACAAAAACTGTCTCTGGCTTGGGATAGAGAGCAGCCTCCCTCCACCCCCATCTCCAGTGGCATAGACAGCGCAGTTTTTCTATGCCTGACAGGCTTTACTCTACAATCCAGTTCTGAGAAGAACTGGGATTATCTTGCAAATGGAGATGGGAAGGGTAAGGGAACCCCCAGACTTACCTATAGGTCTTCACCAGCTTGTCTGCGTACACACACATGAGTAAGTTCTCGACGATCAGGTTGACACAGGTTTTAATGTGGCACTCAGGGATGCCCCGGATACGGGCATACATGACAAGCATCTCTCTTCCTGTCATGAAGTTTAGCAGGGCATCAAACTCAGGACAGTATCCAATCCACTGCCGCACCTGAGTTACAACAGCCCAAGAGGGAGACGCATCAGAGTGAAGCCTCTTCCATAGCTCCCCCATACCTCCAGCTCAGTGGTTCCCAGACCCTCCCCTGGCCTGGTGCTCAGTTTTGCTCTCATAAATATCCATGTCTACTATGGAGACAGTTGTGCAGGATGAAGGAGTCATGTGTAGGATGACAGTATGCTGGGCGGTCTTAGGTTGTAGCCTTGCTGGTAGTGTTGATGTACAGGTTCTTTTTTTTTAATTATTATTCATAAGTACACTGTAGCTGACTTCAGATGCTGCAGAAGAGGGCGCCAGATCTCATTAGGGGTGGTTGTGAGCCACCATGTGGTTGCAGGGATTTGAACTCAGGACCTTCTGAAGAGCAGTCAGTGCTTTTACCCACTGAGCCATCTCACCAGCCTCGATGTACAGGTTCTAAAGGATGGAGGAAGAGGAAGAAGAAGAGAAAGAGGAGGAGAAGGAGGAGGAGGAGGAGGAGGATGGCTTGGTTCCTCCTCTTGCCCACATGTCCTGAAAACAGAAGTACTCAGTGCCCCCTATTTTAGGAGTCAGGAGAAACATCTTTATTTTTATTTCTCTCTTTTTAAATTACTTCTCATTACTATTATCATTATTATTATTATTTTATATGATGTGTGAATGTGTAGAGGGGAGAATGGGTGTACATATGACATCGTTCATAACTGGAGACCAGAGGACAACTTTGTAGAGCTGGTTGTCTCCTTATACTTTTGGATGGGTTCCAAATATGGAGCGCAGGCTTTTGAAGCAAGTGCCGTTAACCATTGACCCATCTCAATGGCCTATCATTTTCCTCTTTATAAATGTTTTCTATTAGACACGCAGTTGATAAATAGATTACATACACAGTATATTTTATATACATATGAAACATTTACATGAAGGCCTCCGGAGTCTCTGCCAGGGGCGTGTGGCCTGGTTGGTGTGAGTCCTGCCAGGGGCGTGTGGCCTGGTTGGTGTGTGTCCTCCAGACTTCGGTGTTAATGCTGAGTCTTACAGGGACATACTCTCCTGGAACAAGGCTGCTTGCATGCTGGTGTCATCCCATGTTTACTGTTGCTTAATGTGCTCTTCTAACAGAATGTTACAGTCTGTAGCTCCTCCCGTGTTGCCACATACAGCCCTACTCCCAACTCACTTTAGCTGCTATGTACCCAGAAAAGGGTTTTTTTTTTTTTTTTTTTTTTGGTTTTTCAAGACAGGGTTTCTCTATGTAGCCCTGGCTGTCCTGGAACTCACTCTGTAGACCGGGCTGGCCTCAAACTCAGAAATCCATCTGCCTCTGCCTCCCAAGTACTGGGCCAGAACAGGTTTTTAAAATATTCTTTTAAAAATTAAATTTTGATAACTTCATTATTTTAAAAGATTTATTTATTTTATGTATATGAGTACACTGTAGCTGTCTTCAGACACACCAGAAGAGGGCATCAGATCCCATTGCAGATGATTGTGAGCCACCATGTGGTTGCTGCGAATTGATCTCCGGACCTCTGGAAGAGCAGTCAGTGCTCTTAGTCACTGAGCCACCTCTCCAGCCCCCTTTGGTAATTTCATATGTGTATACAATGAATTCCAATTACTCTCACCCTTAACTTCTCTGATCTCCCTCCGAATGTTGCAACTCCACCTTCCTACAGACACCCTCTCCACATGCATGCCGCCTTTGAGACCGGGGCTGTCTGTGTAACCATGGGTTTAGAAAGATAGGTCTGCTAGAGCTTGGTGAGCTCATTAACAGTATCCAGTAGAAGACAATGACTCTCCCTCTTAGACTCTTTCAATAGGAAATAGTTCAGCAGGGACAGGTAAGGCCAGGGAAGTTTCTTAGATTTCATTTAGAAAGTAACTAACTTGGGATCTTTAGACATACTTGAGTTACTTCTGTATTTTGTTATTGCAAACAGTTGAGCTGGCCACCGGGTTTAAGTACTCTCCTGTCACAGACATTAAGATAAGATAACACTGGGTTGGAGAGATGGCTCAGTGGCTAAGAGCACTGACTCTTCTTCTAGAGGTCCCGAGTTCAATTCCCAGCAACCACATGGTAGCTGACAACCATCTGTAGTAGGATCCGATGCCCTCTTCTGGTGTGTGTCTGAAGACAGCTACAGTGTACTCACATACATTAAATACATAAATAAATGAATAAATAAATAAATATTTTTTAAAAAGATAAGGTGACACAATTTTTGCTTTCCCTCTCCCACTCAAGAAGCTATGCCAGCTGGGGAAGAGGACAAGGCAAACACAAAGCCACCTGCTTTGTGTCTGCTTAGGGAAGAAAAAGTCAGAAGCTGTCGAGAGATAGAATGAGGAGTTGAGTTCCAGGTGCCGTGGAAAACAGATGCCTCCAGATTAGCCTCGAACTCATGAGCCTCCCATTTCCATGTCCTGAGTCCTGGATTAGGGGAACACTGTACCAGGCTAAGGCTATGCTAAGAATTTTTTCAAATCATGAATGCTAGGTTTTTGATAAACACTTTTTAAACAACTTTGGATAAGCATCTTCCAGTGAGAGAGAGTCATCACTCTCAAAAAAGGAAAAGAGAGAGAGAGAGAGAGAGAGAGAGAGAGAGAGAGAGAGAGAGAGAGAGAGAAGAAATGCTTCAGCAATCCTGGAAAGAAGCAAAAGGATCCTGGGAAAGATGTGTTGGGCAGAAGTGAGCAAATGGATGTGGCCTCAAGGCAGTCTCCTTGTTTTGGGCAGGGGTGGAGGCGAGGGTGGGGGAGGCGGGGGTTGGGGTGGAGGCGGGATGGGGGTGGAGACGGGGTGGGGGAGGCGGGGGGGTGGGGGTAGAGACGGGGTGGGTCGGGGAGGCGGGGTGGGGATGGAGGCGGGGGTTGGGGAGGAGGGGGGGCGGGGAGGCAGAGGTTGGGAGGACTCAAAAGCGCCTTCCAAAGTTTCATTTCCTCTTTGCTTCTGTTCCTGGGGATTGAGCCTTCAAGTGTAGGCTGCTCAATAAGATCTCCGCCTCCTCCAAAATCCAGAAGAGAGATCCAAACCGACAGAGGAGCAATTTGTAACACAGAAATGCAAGAGAGGTGAAAAGGCAAGGCAGCTTGACTCCTCAAAAAAGTAACATAACGTGGAGCCAAAGAGATGGGTCTGTGGTGAAGCACACTGGCTGCTCTTCCAGAGGGCCAGACTTCAATTCCCAGCAACACATGACAGCTCGTACCTGCCTGTAACTCTCATCCTAGGGGACCCAATGCCCTCTTCTGATCTCCCTGAGCACCAACCATGTATGAGCTACACAAACATATATGGAGCAAAACACCCGTGCATAAAAATGAATATTAATTAAATGTTTAAAAGATGACAACTCAACTACTGAACTCAAAGGTCCTTCTTGTCACTGTGATCCATGAGTACAGAAAAAGGAATTTCAACAAAATCACAGAAGAAAAATTTCCAAGTCTAAGTAAAGAAATACCCATCAAGTGGTAAGAGGTAATCAGAACACCAAATACAGAAAGGAAACTTTTAAGACAGCCAGGCAGTGGTGGCGCACGCCTTGAATCCCAGCACTTGGGAGGCAGAGGCAGGTGGATTTCTGAGTTCGAGGCCAGCCTGGTCTACAGAGTGAGTTCCAGGACAGCCAGGGCTATACAGAGAGACTCTGTCTCGAAAAACCAAAAAAAAAAAAAAAAAAAAAAAGGTCTAAGAAAACAATACCAAAACAGCAGCAAAAACTGGAATTAAACACTCCAATAACTCCCAGTTCCCCATAAGAAGACACAGATGAGCAGACTGCATTAGAAAGCAGAACCAACATTTTTATTGCCTCCGAGAAACACACCTTACCATCAAGATACTACTTTTGGCTAAAATATTGCAAAAATGTATTCCAAGCAAATGGAATGCTGGCATAGCTTTTTTAACGTCTGATAAAATCAACTTCATACCAAAACTAGTCAGAATAGATAAGGAAGGAGATTATCTGATCATTAAAGAAAAAATTAAAGAATATTATATATCTAAACATTTGTATACTAAACACAGGGATACCAAGTTTCATAAAAGAAACACCATAAAAATCTAAAAATCACATATAGACTCCAACATAGAGATAGTGGGTGATGTCAGTACTGCACACTCACCAACAGACGGGTCATCTGGACAAACTAAGCAGAGAAAACTCTGGAATTAACTACTATAAAATCAAAAGAAACTACCACATTTACAGATCATTCAATCCCCACACTAAGGAATAGACTCTCAGAAGTCCATGGATCTCTCTCCAAAACTGACCACACGGTTGGCCACGAAGTAATACTTAATAAATATAGGAAAATTGAAATGATATCCTGAATTTCATCCGACCACGAAGGAAGGAACCTGGACACCACCACCACCGACAGAAACGGCAGACACACACAGTTCTGGAACTAGATAGATAGCGTATGTGAATGAGAACTGGGTCGACAGGGGAACCAAGAAGGAAATTTAAAACATTTTAGAATTCATTGGAAGGGGAAACACAGCAGACCAAAATCTGCGGGGACAGAGCAGGCCATTCAGAGAGGAACGTTTGCAGCACTAAGTGCTTACATCAAGAACCGAGTGCTCTCGTACTGACAACCTAATGCCACACTCGAAAGCTTTAGAAAAACAAGAACAAACAACACCCAAAAAGAGTAGACTGGGAGAAATAACTAAACTCAGGGATGAAACCGAAGTGAAAAAAA
>JADRCC010153491.1:0-11290 GCA_019843855.1 Hylomyscus alleni
AAAAAAAAAAAATCTGTTGATCTCAATTTCCTCATATCAATATGCCTTACGCTTGGGTATTTTGCTGAATCATTACAACTGCCAGAATAATCTGACCTAGTACCCACCCATATGTGTATTTACTATGTGTATTTACTATGTGCATGTGAATTTAGTATGTGTATTTACTTTGCAGGAGTTTATTCTATCTACCATGTGAGTTCAGATCAAACCTAGGTTATCAGGCTTGGCAGTGATGGTCTTTTACCTGCTAACCTGTCTTGTTGGCCTACCCTATGAACTTTTTCTGGGTTCCTTTTGTAGAAGGACACTGAAGAAATGTATCTTAAATGATCCTTTCTATTCCAACATCCCAACTTCTAAAACTATTAGTAACTTTTGAAAGGCTCAGAGCTCATGACTAACTTGTATGTTGCAGAAGCCAGCTGAACAGCATATTACAAGCAATGTTTATCCACACCACTCAATTTTATATTCAAGTAGATCCTTAAAGAAGCATAGCATAATGAATACTATGCCATTTTACCTTTCTGTAACTTTTGCTCTTTTTGGTAGTCTTTGTATAGTCCTGGTTAGCCTAGGACCTACTATGTAGGCCAGGCTACTCTTGAACTTGCAGTAATCCTCTTGCCTCAGCATTTGGAGTGCTGGGATTAGAGGTAGGCATGAGACAGCATACCTAGTTGCAACACATTTCTCAATATCACAATTTCAACAGTTTGTAGGACATAGTACAGCATGATAGTCTGGGTCTGAAGACCAGGCCCTCACGGATTACCCATTCATCTTTGTATAAGCTTTGCTAACTTTGCTGTGTCTCCATTTCTTCACTTCCTGGTGATCTGTGAAACTAAGGGACTGGGGATAAAAACAGGTGTCATGTCATGAAGGTTTGTGAGTCATTACTACTCAAAACAATGACCAGTTTAGTTCAGAACAACTGATGACAACTTATAAATCAATCAAAATGAACAATGTACACTGATAGTGGCAACGTTGTAAAACATGCAATGCAAATTTTATCACACAGAAGACACAATTTTCAATAATAAATTCTTTTTCAAATGCTGGCTTTCATACATTATGAGCCCATTATCTAAAAATATTTTCTTAAATAAGGATTCCTTGCTAGATTTTTGTCCTAGCACTTCGTTCAAACTTAATGATTTTTTTTTACATTGAATTGTGATGGAAAAACTTTTTTCACACATCTGGCACAGTAGACATTTAAATCTATCCTAAATGAACAAGGTAGACATTTCAAAGTGTGCTTAATCTACACCAGATGAAAATGAAAGCAGTACTGGTTACAGGCTTCTATTTTAAACAACCCAACTAGGGATCTAGTCACATTTAAAAATATGTGATTTATTAAAAATATAAACTGGTGGTGTGTTCTATAAATGATCCCACTCAAACACATTAGAGTATGATAATAAATATAATTTGTAAAGCATTTAGAACCACCCCCCCTTCAATTACAAGAGATAAAGCATACAACATACGGTAGGTTTATTTTTATTCAAAAAGTTACTGTCTCAAGACATAAATACAAATCAGCAAACAGTACAATTAGGACAATAGAATGTGGAGGACAACAGGTTAGAGTAATATAGAAAACAGTTTAGCTGGTTCAAAACAAAGCTGGAAGAACTGCTTTCACAAAGAAATACTCTTTTCTAGAGTGAGAAATAAAATCAACCTAGGTTTCCAATCATATCTACAGTCCTCTCGGCAGTTCTAGGAAACGCAGTGGTGTGTAAAGGAACATATGCAATACATTTGCACTAACAATGTTTGTTGATGTAAAGAATGTTAGACAGGTCTGGTTTTATTTGTTAACCATTTAATTAATACAAACGTATGTTGTAGTCTTTCATTTAACCTATGGTTTTTGGCTACCACAGCCCAATGCTTGTTGATTTCCTGACTCGAAAAACCAGAAACCTTTTGGTTTTCACACATTTGAAGATATTCTTGTATTGCAAACATATTAAGGCATGGAATGATTAAAATAATATACCTCAAGAACTGAGAGACGACTGACAAAAGATAGATATACATGTAATATAAGTTAATATTTTGTTTTAAAGGATGTCTAGCTGCCTAAGCCTCGCAAAATGAGTTGATGTCAAAACGGCAAGTGGCCACTTCCGGTTTTAAACTAATTCACTTGTGAAAGGACATAAAATGAAGTTTAAAGCTTAGCTTTCAAAGAATATTATGGGTTATGGATTCTATTATCCCATCTAATTTACATACAGAGGAAATGTACTGTAACCTGTTAGAAGTATCTTTAACCTGAAGACTGCTTGCAAAGACAGATAGATAAAACAATATAAAATACAAATTTAAAAATCATTTTAAAGCATGAACAGTCATGCTTTTCTATTTTTAAACATTGTTAAACTTTCAATATATTTCTGAAACCTCATAATTTTAAGTTGGAATTTAAAAGTAAGAAAAAACTAAACAAACTGCGCAATTATAAAATCAGCACCAATTTATATATATATATAATTTTATTTAAAATTTAGATCCCTATTCCCACACTCTAATAAGCTGTATAATTTTTGTTTAAATTTTCTGCAAACATACTACAATAAGCTTCTTTTATTTGGAGACAAAATACAGTGGCACTACTGGAAGGAATATCACAACGTTACATTTTTATCTTAAAGGACAAGCAAACTTTCAGGGCTGCTATGGGATAAGCATGTTCGAGACTGGTTACCTTCTGGCAGTTCACTGCATCTGGATATTTCTGAAAAGTATACAGAAGCTCTTGGATTTTAAAAATATCTTAAAATACATTTTAGATGAAAAAATTGTAAAAGTTCTGCTTATAAGTTTAACTTTTTTCCACAATTACAACATTTAAAACAAAGTTTTGTTGATTGATGTTTTAAGCATTTAAATTTAGAATGCTAAAAACAATTCTATCCTACAATTTCAGGATCAGGGAATAAATCCATCCTTAACTTGTGTCTCGTGGATGTAAACAGAAATCCAGCAGAGGTCATCATTATTTAGTACAACCAGTAAATAAATGTGAGAAGATTCTTATCTGTACCAAATACTTCTTCAGATTGTTATATTTTTTTAAAAAAGCATGAAATAATTCCTTTAAAAGCCAACTAACAGCGCATAAATAAAATATTTACTTTCTAAGAAAAACTGTAGCTTATCATCAAATTGTTTACTTGTCCTTTATTTTTTTCAGGCAAACAAAACTGCCCCTCAATGCACTTCATCTTGGTAAGCATAAGCATGTTATATTCTCCTTAGAGAAAAATCGGTACAGAATTTCACTGTATCTACCACACTTTATTTTAAAATTTCCTCTTCCACTTAGAAAATGACTTCACCACAGATTTAAATGTGTACTGGTATTAAAACATTGACACCCCAAGAACCTAATGAGAGAAGGAAAAAAAAAATCTCGTTAAAATAGTCATTCATTTCTTAACAAAAATCTGTAAATATTATACTTTATCACTATTATGCTAAAATATTAATACTCTGAAAACATCTCTCCAAACACATAAATACAAAAATAAAATGATCGCTAATCCATAATAAAATAACAGTAGTATTCATTAAGATGTCAATTAACTCAAACATAACTAAAAGCAGGGAGTCTGGTGTAATTGTTATACAATCTCCTAAAGCCTGAGCAGAACATTTGTTGAATAAACAAGTGTAGTTCCCAGTATATCCTTCTAGCATGGGTCCAATGGAAAGAATTTAAGAAAGTCTCATGATCTTAGCCATTTGTACCCTCAAGTAGGTGTTTATTTTTAATAAGTATCTATCTGAACATGAAAACCTAAATAAACTAATTAAAAGAAGAACAATTCAACAATGTGGCTACATAAAAAAAATAAAAAGCTTTCTTTAGAAAATCTGTTCACAATTAATGAACAGAAGTATACGTTTTAAGAAGCACCTAATGTGAGTTATTCTGCTGCTTTGCTTGTACATTCCAGTTAGAAAAGAATTGGTAGGCAAATCTGATAACTTGTCACTAAAACAAAATGACTACCTTTTTCAATCAAGTAGCACATAACTTTGACTGTATATATTATGTTAAATGTTTTAATTTAAAATTCTAGCACTTATTAGACCAGTTAAGCAAAACTTTAGGCTCATTTACTCTAAATGAGCAAGACTGGTTAGCAAAGCCAGAAGAAACTGAACTTGAAATCACTAAAGGCTCAAACTTCTCACTTCAACAGAAGTCAGAATCTCATGAATTGTTTTCATCTGAAGGAATTGGTTATTCTTAGACAAGGAAAATGTGTGTACTGTTGTAGTGAATTACCAAGTAGTAAAGTGCCTGGACTCTCCAGGAACGAAAACAGAAAGGAGCTGCACATTCTCCATTCATGGCAACTCCCATACTTCTCATCCCTTGTCCTTCTGGCTTCTCTAAGAAGTCTTGTTTTCTATTAGAGTCCAAAGTTGGGGAGTTATCATGTTTATAGGTTTCTTCTAGTCAAAATACTTTATAATTTTGAATAAGTAGAGTTTCAATTACTAATGAAAATGTAACATATTTAAGCATCTTGCCTGCATGTATGTATGTATGTATGTATGTATGTACGTATATCACATGAATGCTATGTCTGTGGAGACCAAAAAAGGTGTCAAGTTCCCTGGAACTAGAGTTACATGCAGTTGTTGGCTACCACATGTGAGCCAGGAATGAAATCCAGGTCCTCTGGAAGAACAGCAAGTGCTCTTAACCACTGAGTCATCTCACCAAGCACACTAGTCAATTTTGAATGTAGAGCATGCTACTAAGATGATCTCAGGTATTTTTCAAACATACTGCTTAATCAGGAAGTATCTGAACACCTGACATTCATTTGTTTTGTACACAGTGGCTTTTAACCAGCTTCCCAATTAGAATATTAAATTAGCTGTGGGACAAAGCACTTTTCTAGTTTTATGCTGCAGATAAATCTAGTTGGAGAAATTTGGCACAAGTGACACTGATGGCAATGTTTTCTGAGTTAACACATTAGACCTATTTTTGATGTCAGCATTAACAAACACTCAAACATGTCTTTCAAAATACCAACATTAAGTGTTGGAGTGTTATATACAAATACCAACAGGAAATGATTATATCATAGGAGATAAGCCAATTTTGTTTCTAGGTGTGAAACCTACTATATACTATTAAACTAGAACCCTATGTGTATACAACTTCAAGAAGATATGTTCATAATTCATATACTACCATTCCTAGAAAATGTGAAAATCATAACCTAAAAGACAGGAACTGTTTAGCTGTAGCATGATTTATCTATATTGAGTGACTTCAATTTGAATTAGAGAATCTGAGAACTAGGCATTAAGGGATTCAAATTCTAGCTTTACTATTTTGATGACAAATTTATCAGTCTAACAATAATGTTTATATTGTAAGAAGACAATTTTTTTGCATTCAATATCTTCTATTAATCCTGTTTATGTTATGACTGATACACTATGAACTACATAGATATTTCTGCAAGTCATGGAAATTTAAAATTAACAGTCAAAGATTCTAAAGGTACCCAAATCATTAAAGATTAGTGAGCACTCGGTTATGTTACTGCTGCCATCATGTGGTAATACTATAAAATTACATACACACATGTGCTCACTTCCTCATTTTATTAGCACAGGCATCTAAAACATTATCAACTCAAAAAAGGCTATCATTTACTCTCAATATTCAATATATATTAAAATGTGATAAAGTTGTAGTAATAAATACAGGGTATCTACTTCTTTTTACATCATCAAGCTATGATTTTCTCTACATATTAAATGTCAAAATGGGTAAAAACCATTTCTATGGCTGTTTCATTATATTTAAGACTCTGACAAATGTCATTTTGCGATGAAGAAAACAAATATTTAAGGTCATGGCACTAGACAAATACATTAAAAATATGGAAAGCTCCAGCTGCCACATTTTAACAGTAGTTTCTCATTTTAAGCTCCTAATCACATTTCACACAAATAAGATCTTATTTTAGTTTTAGTTAAGTAGAAAATGCAGTAGTAGTGATCAAATAGTGTCACATAGTTAAATACACAACTAAACTATAGAATTATGGGTAGGTTAGGTTGCCTCTTGCTATCCACCCACATACTCAAAAGAATGGTCCGAAGATCTGAAGTATTAATGGCACTTGTTAAAGATGAAGAATCTCAGGCCACACACCAGACTTAAAAATCTAGTTGTATCTAGTTGTATCTGGATGACTCAACTGCACATTAGAAATTGAGAATGAATGAATTTAAAAGGACCTCGCCCAAAGAGCTGGGAACATAGCTCTGTGATAAGGCCTTTGCCTAGTGTGGGTGAGGGTCATCTTCAATTCCCAGCACCACATACTAAATAAATAAGATGCTCTGTGAATAAGATTCACTGTAAAGCTTTTATGTTATGTAAACACTTATTACTATATTATATAATATGGTTTGTCAAAACAGTTCCTAGATCTGTCTAAAGGGCAAGGAAATGGGTAAGTAGTATAAGCCATTACCACGGAACATAGAACAGTAATTACCCAAGTTAGGTATAGGGAGGAAGCAGTGTGAGTGGGTTTACACAGAAAGTGAGATGGGAAAATATGCAATTATTTGACTAAACAAAATAATTATAATGTTAGGCAGAACTCGAACAAAATCACCACTGCTTCAAAGGCTGCAGTCAAAGAACATATGACAATCTATCTTACTATACCAGTGTGCTCATTATCACAACGAAAGTGCATAAGAAGTATTAAAGAAACAGAATAAAATACCTATCTGGAGAATTGAGCAAAAATCTCTCAGTCTCACGCTTCATTAAACCCTTAATGTATTTCTTTGTCTTTTCTGAGACTGTGGTCAAGGTTGGCCTTCTCATGATCCTCCCTCAGCTTCCAAAGTGCAGCAGTTACTAGTGAGTGTTACTACGCTCAGGGGTTTTCAGTTTCTACTGGGACTTCCTATTATACTTATTCCCCTATTTATTCTGCCCGTCTAGAAATGCCAAAGGATTCTTGCTGAGATACTATTTGGATTCGTGTCATACCCTCATTTGAAATCCCTCAACAGACAACCCAAACCTACAGGAAATGCTTAACATTCAAATTGCAGTTGGTTAGGAATTTCAAAGGACTTTTAACCTTTTATTACTACTATATAAGGTCATTGCCTAAAATTTTGATTTAAAAATCCTGGGGCATATATAAATTAAACCTACTGATTCATCCATAATTGAAGCTGGATCAAAGAAATCAGGCTTCAGTTCTGTTCTCTCTCTTCTATTCTTTGACGGTGGCTAAGAAAAAAGAGAGAAAGTTGATTTTTGATAATCATAAACCAGATAGTAAATAAAAATATTCATATAAATGTTATTAGTTCTCTGAATAGTCTATGTGATTTTCAAGTATACCTGAAAATACTTCAATCATTGCTTGCCAACATCCCCATCTCCCCCCAAAACAGAATGGTTGTAAGCACAAAAACTTCATTAGTAGAAAAAGTATTAAAAGTAAAACAGAAACATGTTTTTCACTTTACTTTAAAAAACACTCAATCTTCTAATATCCTTTTTCTTGCAGGACATCTTATGACATTACTCTAAAGAGAAATAGCACTTCCTTCCAGAATACCCAGAAGCACACTAAATACCAAAGCCACGGGGACTTGGCCTGTTACAAGTTCACTTTTATCAATTTTAGGACTTCTCCTTAGATGAGATTTTAAGCTTTAATATCTTCTATCATCTCAATCGATTTCACAATGACCTAATAATAAATTACTTTAAAAAACAAAAACACAAAAACCTTAAGCTGGTTGGGGGTGACACACACCTTAAGTCCCAGTACTTTGGAGGCAGAGGCATGTGTACCTGAGTTCAAGGCCAGCCAAGGTTACACAGAGAAATCCTGTTACAAACAAACAAAACAAAACAAAGAAAAATATTTTATATATTTACCTTCTCAAGATTCAAGTAATTTTACTTTACACCCAACATGAAAGTCTGCCTCAAGAAAAAGTTTCTATCAAAAATGTAAAGAACATTTGAATGACAATGAAAATTTAGAAACTGGTGTGATACTTAATATACTCAACTTTCAAAAACTTGGAATGTAAACATTGACTATTGCTTGATTAAGTAAAATAACGTTCTCTATAATTTTATATATTACTAAATTAGCTTCAAATGTAAATATACAATTTTAATTATTTTATATTTATTAAAAATTTTATTATATTATTAAAAAATTCTTGTGTTCAGAAACTGAACTTTTGCACAACCTTGCAAGCCAGTTAATAATATGCCTAGAGACATTGAGACTTATTTTTTGAGACAGGGTTGCTCTGTATAGCCTTGGCTGTCTTGGAACTTGCTGTTAATCAGGGTAGCCTTGAATTCAAATCCTTTGCCTCTCCAGTGCTGGGAGCCACCAGCCTAGCTGAGACAATTTAAAAATCAGTCTGTTTCACTACAGTGTATTCAGACTGTTTGTCTTTCCTTTTAAAAAAGAATGTAATCAATATTCCTTTGCCTTGGACTTCCTATGTAATCAGCGTTTTATCAAGCTAACCTTAACTTTCTCTTAACTTTAATCTTAAACTACATACTTTTGCATGTGACTGGCCCAGAATCAAGTGTGTGTGTGTGTGTGTGTGTGTGTGTGTGTGTGTGTGTGTGTGTGTGTGTAAGAGATAGATAGAGGGAGAAAGAGGGAGAGAAAGGGAAAAGGAGGGAGGGAGAAAAAACAAATATGTAGTATAAATGTTGGATATGAAAATCCTTTTCCTTATGTGACACAGATGCATCAAACTAAGATCTTCAACAACACATGCCTAAATCCCTTCTCAAATACTTAAATCCACAAAAATTTTTGTAGAACTTATTTTTTTTAATCTTTCTGTAAGAAATATGAACTTTATTTTCAAAGAATTTAGGCAAGAAAAAAATTACTTCTGGATGTTTCTTACCAAGTCTATATCCATGGTGTCAAAGTCCATTCCCTCATTAAGATCCTCAATCCTTCCTTCTGAGGACATCATAACATCTTCAACAATTGGCTCTTCATCATCTTCCATTAGGCTTGTACCACGCCGACTAGAGAAATATAAAACAAGGTAAAGATCTGAACCAAGACATGACTGTTAATATATAGGCAGCAAGTATGTAGCTTTGTATATTCAAGTATAATGGAAAATGATGGAATTAAAGGTCAGGGAGAATGATTAGGCACTGATTATGTCATCAATGGTGTTCAAAATCCCAATGTTCACTTGTTTTAAAATGCTAAAGATTTATGTTTATTCTATATTACTTAGATACATTTAGTTTGATAATTCTGATATGCCATATACAATGATCAACAACAAATTTCCACATGTGAACATAGCAGATACCTCAAATCCTTTTTTGAAAGTAGGCATGATACAAATTAATAAACATAAACAGACCAAAGAAAGGACATTTTCTGAATGCATATATTTTGATTTTACCTAATGCTAATGTTAATCATTAGTAAGTCATTCATTCAGTGACAAATGTGTACACCAGCCATACAGTCACTCACACCTTCACATGAGACCTACAGCATGACAGGCTTCTACAGTGTCCTATGGATGAAAATTGTGAGGAAAACACGATTCTTGCCCTCAAGGAGCTTACAATATACTATGGGAGAACAGAGAGAAACCTGACAAAACAGTACATATTACAATATATGCATCAAATGCTCTGAGAGTATACTAAAATAATTAATTATGCCTCATATAAAAATTAACACTTACTGCTTAAAAGCTGAAACTCAAAGCCACAAAACTATATAAAAGTGAAAAATAACAACAAGGTCAAAGCCGTGTTTTTTTCATATAATCACAAGGAAAATAAACTAAGTTGACAAATTAGCCCAGATCAGCATAAAGTAGGCAGCCCAAAGGTGATTTGCATGTAACTTCTTGCTTTCCACTTTGGCTGACATTACCGTTTTTTTTTTTTTTTTTTTGGCAAAGATCCCACAGATCCCAAAAACAACTCACCAAAATCTAAGTTATTTAATTAAATATTTTCAATGTATACAATACTATGGTAGATCACAATATCTGATCCAGGATTCTGAACAGATATGATAATACCAGGCATAATAGTTCTGGATAATAAAAGACAATTTTATTACATTTTTGTGGAAGTAAAAGTAAAGGCAATCTGTGTGTTCTGAAGAACATATAATCAAAAACCAGAAATCCATTCTGTATTTCCTTTACATTACACTGATGGCATATGTGATATAAACTATGGAAGAAAATATAGTTCATAAGTTATTTTAGTACAGGGTAGGTATCATTAATGAAAGAAGATTGCAAAAGCAAAAGCATTTTAAAGTTTCAGGCAATTAACCATTTATGGTACAACTACCAAAAAAAGTCCTCTGGTGATAGTTGTTTATCTCAGGCAATCCTTTTTAGTTGTCTGGAGGAGACTGTGCATAATCAAGAACCAATCCAAATTCCAAACAATAAGAAAAATGAAAACAGTATTGAATGAGACAGTCTAGACATCAAAGATCTTGAACACTGGAACCAAGTTTTAAGAGGACAAATATAAACCAAATAATTATATGGTAAAATTCTGAACTATTTGGATGGTGTTTAACTGGAAGCTAAGAAATTGGTTGTAGGTCAAGCATGAAATAAAATGCAAAATAATTAAAATCTTGCAAGAGAAACAAGACAAAGCCAAGTGCTGGTATAGACGCCCACAGGAGACAAGCTGTAATGGCACATACCTAGTGACTAAAGATCACAACAAAGAACTAGAGGAAATATTCACATGCCACCATTCATGAGGTGAATGATCGTTTAAGAAAAATGGGAATTCTTATTTTAAAGTCAACAATGTAAAACAAAATATAAATTTTAAGAGAGGTAACAATCACTATCCCAAGTTTTAAAAAATACATTATGTTACAATGCTTCCAAACTTAAAATAATTAAAACAACATTTTGCCATGTATATAAGGCATGATTTCAAGTCTACTTGTCAGCAATTTCATTTAGAGTCACAGCTAATTAGGATTTCTGAAATATTTATCAAGTTCTCAAACAGAATCCAGTAAAAACAAAGAGAGAACAGTTTTTAAGCACTGTACATTTAGTCGTTCATGAACATTTGCTTAAGTGCTTTCTATGTGTCAAGCTCTTAACAATGAGATCCTTGCCCGTGAGGAGCTCACAGTCTAGAGAAGTGAACAAAACTGTAATACACAAA
>JADRCC010153496.1:0-39489 GCA_019843855.1 Hylomyscus alleni
AAGCCAGTTATTATAAAGGCTATTGTTTTTAACAGTTGTTCATCATTGCTAAAGGAACTCCCAGAGAATAGTAGAAAACACTACTCATAGTTTTTACCCCAAAGCAACAAGATTAGGGATCAAAAACTCTTATCTGGCATTGCCTTAATATCTCTACTGAGGCTTTAATTCTGATTGCAAGTCTGTTCAAGATAAAAGACATCTTTCATGCTTGTATTAATGCAAGTACTTGCTAATGAGTACTCAAGGAAAGTACCAAAGGTATATAGATTGCTCATTGGCACCATCCACTACAAATCCCTATCCTTGCACCTAAGGTGTCTACTGTGTAGAGTGAGAAATAGAAAAGTAAAGCTATAAATCATAGTAGTGTGTGATAAGTATCCATGGCTTCACAAAGGATGATCAGGAAAACTCTTTATCTATAATGATGATATTTGAATATGCAGTTAGTTATCAAAGATATACCTAGAAGGAAAATGTTACATCTTAAACCATAGATAGAAAAAGCTGCTCCCCAAAATAAAACCCTGGGATAATTTGTTCCCAAGATACCCCCTTTGAAATGTCTCTTTTATTGGCAAATTTAGCATAAAAAGAATTTGAATAGGAAAAGGTAAAGATATCGTGCCCAAAAATGTATTGATACCTATAAGAATCATGGACTCATATCATGTGGATACTATTACAATGTTGGTAATGTTTGGTTCTATGGGCTTTGGAAGATTATTGTGTAAAATCTCCTTCATAGTGGCATATGCATAAAGTATATATGTCCAAATAGCCTTGTTAAATATGTATAAAGAAGATCAATGTCTTGTCTTACTTGTTCTCATTTGAACCTCTAGAGTCAATCTTCAGGTGTTTTCTAACATTTCTTTGAGACAAGATCCCTCTTTAGTTTGTACTATCACTAAGTAATATAAGACGAGCTACCCAATGAGCTTGTTGAGCCTGTGTCCAAACTAGGATCCTTATGCTCACAAGTAAGTGCTTAAGTAATAGAACCAAGCCCTTCAGTACCTTTCTAAGAAATAATTGTTATTGGGTATCAGAGTCTAAGGTTGAATTTATATTTCTAAACATAACACCAATATTCTAATTTATTTCCCTGCAAGTAATTTAATAAGTCAAATTTGCCACTTGAGTGAAGAAATAATTTAATTATTTTTTCTACCTATCCCACCCATAGCATTTTGGATATTTCTAATGAGAGATATAATTGTGCAGTGTCGTACAGATCCTAAATTCTAGGATCTTCTCTTGAGTAAGAATTACTGTTTTTTATTCTTCTTTTCATTCCAGTTGAAAGAATTCAGATTCAGTGGGATGAGGTACAAGAACAGCTGCAGAACAGGAGACAACAGTTGAATGAAATGTTGAAGGATTCAACACAATGGCTAGAAGCTAAGGAAGAAGCTGAACAGGTCATAGGACAGGCCAGAGGCAAGCTTGACTCATGGAAAGAAGGTCCTCACACAGTGGATGCAATCCAAAAGAAGATCACAGAAACCAAGGTTAGCGTCAAACATATCTTTAAAACAAAATACTTGTTATAGCAAATGAAAGCATGTCATGGATTAAAATTTAATGTTTTTTTTAGTGAAAATTACTTTTATAAGATTAAAAGTGGAATTCTTGCTTGTGTTTGTTTGTTTTTGAGACAAAATCTCAAACTCAAAATCCTCAAAAATACAGATGAGTGTCACTACACCTACCTGCTTTAAAATTTTGAGATACCGTACAGGTTAGAGGAAAGCTGATGGCCCATTGAAACTTTAAAGTTAATTTTCATCTTGTATTATGCACAGTTTTGTTAGTTTTGTTTTGTTAATACAGGGTCTTACAAAGCCTGTTCTTGCCCTCATTTCTGATCTTCCTGTATACACCCTCTGGAATTAGAAGCATGTCCTTTGCTACCATGTTAACATCTGCTGGGGGTTAAATTCAAGACTTCCTGATGCTAGAAAAACACTCTATTAAGTGAGATAAATCCCTGCTTATCACCTGGGTTTTACACCACACCACTCTTTTAAGAACATTTCAAAGATTATATGCACACCGCACTTCTATAATAATAGGAGGTTAACTTAATATTCATCATTAATTTCTTCCTAGAAAAAGTAATAGATATATTCCCCTTTATATCTCATTGGCTCTAGCTGGAGAAGGGACTGAGTGGGTATCAGAAAACGTATAAGGGGAGCTTGTAGTTCATGAATTTTATGGAAGGCCTAGAATTTCTACCATATCTCACTGATCAGATCTTTTTTCAGTTAATTTCAGATACACTGACTGGTATTAATAAGCTTTAAGTCAATCTTCATCAAAGCTACTTTGTTAGAGGATCTAAGCTGCCATGAAGTCAAGATCTTTGGTATACAAAAATTCTGGAAGTCCATGTAGGATTTTAAGACTCATTATTTCCTCTATTGTTATTAGTTTCCTGACACAGATGCATAAGTAGTTTCTAATAATTGTTTTCTTAATTCTTGGTCTGACTATTTGAAATTTAATCCACATCGTCATTCTTGATTGCTCTATTCTTAACTATAAGCTAGTTTTCTATGAATTTTATGGATCATAAACAAAAAGTGTTATTGGATACAAAATTATCAAGAAGAAGGTTTGAGATTGATAGAGAATCAAGAAAAATGAGATGTAAGTAGTGCTATATTTTGACTCTAAAGGATGACGACTGGAAAATAATCTTACCCTGAAAGAATCCTAAGGGGGTGTCAGGAATTATTAGGGTGTAATAAGTAGCTGTTTTAAAAAGACTAAAAGAAAGAAAATATAGAAGAAAACAAAACAGTCTATATATATATCCGAACAGATGTTTTTAAAAGACCTAACACAGCATAGGATTTTATTATAATTACTATCCTTTTCAAGACTTTTAAAAATGATTTTAAGTAGTCTTCTGCCTACTTCATAAAAATGACTCAGCCATTATCTATAGAAATTGTAGGCATTCTTGTCTGCTTTTAGAAATTTAATGATAGGTATGACTATCATAATAAACATATGATCATAAGGCAGGTGATAAAGATGGTCAAAATATTAATGTTCCCATCAACCTACTCCCCCTGGATGGTATAAATAAATAATAAAACAATCCTATTGCTCATATTAAAGTTGAGTGTTTGTTGTATGCTAAAAACAGTGTTAGCCATTTTACATTCCCTCTTTTAATTGGCTCTCTCAGTCATTTCTTATGAAGTGTTCATTTTCAGTGGCATGCTGAGAAGACTGAGGCTGATGAAGTTCAGTAGCTTCTTTTGATAGGAGTAGGGATACAGAACAGGGATTTATAGCAAGGATTTTTGTATATGACTTCACAGACTTTCTTTTCCTCCCATTTCCTGTGTAAATGAGACAAATTGATAAGATATCATGAGGTTCAGAGACAACAGTAATTATTAATTGACAAATAAGATTATTGATAAACCATCTAGCTGAAAAAGAAAGTAAATAGTGTGATATGGGAACATTTTCACAGTATTTTCTACTCTGAAAAACTGAAGATAATTTCAAATTATATTCATTTAAATGAAACTACTATTTTTAATTCTTTGCAAAGTTGGAGAACAAATAAAAGAGAGATCTTTTCATAGCTCAATGTGTTCTCACTACTGAGTGATGGTGTCAGGCGTCTCACTTAAAATTTTCTTTTAAGAAAACTTTTTGGAAATAGTTACAAGCAGACACTGGATAATCTGACCTACATCTCTCTCCTCATAAAGGATTGCTACATTTGTTTTCTTCTGATTCCAAGAAAATCTACTAGTCTTCCAAAGCGCTTATCAGATTTGGAGAGCTGTGGTTATACAGTCAGTTTCCATTACTGCCCCATTTCTGATGATGACCCAGTCTACTCTTAGAAAAGAGAAGTAAATAGTTATTTATGCTAAGAAAATTCTATGACCTATTATACCTTTTATTTTAGTTTTTCAGGACAGGGTTATTCTTGATTAAGAGCATTGGCTATCCTGGAACTCACTTTGGAGGCCAGGATAGCCTCACACACACACAGATCCACCAGCCTCCACCTCCCGTGTGTTAGGATTAAAGGATTGTGCCACCATGTCTAGCAACATTTTTAGTACTTTAAACAAATCACCATACCTGAATTCTACTGATCTGGATTCCAAACAATCTGGATGCATTATTGATTATTAATCTCTAATCGCTTCTAACCATGATGTACGTTAATTATTCTAATGATGTGTATAATTTTTTTAAAAAAAAATTGAATTTTCAATTTAGTGTTATCACATGATTTTTCACACTTTTCTACTTTTTAGTGGTTATTCATTTTTAATCCTTCATAGCATTTCACTAAGTTCCATCTTTAACTCTTACCTCTCTAGTTTGATATTTTTAAACTATCCAATTCTTGGTTAAAAAAAAAAATGCGAAGCAATTGTACAAATAATACCATATTCACATAGTAGAAATCACATGTGACATGGCTTCTGGGAAAGCCCATCTTAAAAACATGGTCAAAATAGAAGGAGACAGCAGTAGGAGAACACTGGTTGGGCAGAAAAACAGACACCAGATGGTCTATTCTATGAATTACTAATTAGTGGGTTATGATAAACTTTATATAATCTATTTGTACATTCTTTCTTTGCTGTATAAATCATTAATTTCCTGAAACAAAGATGTGCATTTGGTATTCAGATTATTTAATTAACCACATCTTATTTAATCTTCGTAGGGTTGGTATAAATATGCTCGCTTTCAAGAGACAGATGTTACAAAACAAACACCCCCCCAAAAAAAAAACCAAAACACACACAAACAAGATTAAACTCTAAACAAAATCCCTGCCAATAAGCCTGAACAGAATCCTATGAGAGATGATGCCATTTAGAACTTTCAAAAAAAGCAAAACTAGTATGCCAATGGCACCTGAAACTGCCAGCATTGGTGATCATCCTAGGATTTATTTCATTTGGCACAATCTTGGTTGAGTTCACAGCCTATTCACCAGGCTAAGATTGGACCAAACTTGGCAATGGGATCTTTGGAAAAATTATTTCTTGATCATTTTGAACTTTCTTTTCCAGTGGCAATAAAGATTTGGCCAGGCTCACACTTTCCATTTATTTTTCTCCTTTCAGCTTTTGAAAAAGAAATTCCATTTTTGTCTGCTCTGTGATTGCTTTTGTGTCAAATTCAGCATAAAAGCTTTTCAAACGTGACGGTATTAGCTGTTTTGTGCTTGGGTGAGCTAAGAGTACATGAATTCAATAGAGAAGTGAAATCTTGTTGAGCCTTGATGATTTGGCTATTTAATACTTGAAACTATTTGAAGGGAGAAATCTAATGACTTTCAATTATTAAATAAACATTTCCTGGACTGAAAAAGCCTCTTTTAAATGCATCTTTTACATTATAATTGTAATTAATTTTCTTATTAAAACCTATTCTTTTTTATCTTTTTATTGGATATTTTAGGTATTTGCATTTCAAATGTTATCCCCTTTCCTGATTTCCCCTCTGGACCTCCCCTATCCCATCCCTGTCCCCCTTCTTCTATGAGGGTGCTCCCCCACCCACCCATCCACTCTCACCGCCCCACCCTGGCATTCCCCTACACTGGGGCATTCAAGCCCTCATGGGACCAACGGCCTCTCCTCCCATTGATGCCAAATAAGGCCATCCTCTGCTATATGTACAGCTGGAGCCATGAGTCCCTCCATGTGTACTCTTTGGTTGGTGGTTTAGTACCTGGGAGCTCTGGAGGATCTGGTTGGTTGATATTGTTGTTCTTCCTATGGGGTTGCAAAGCCCTTCAGCTCCTTTATAGAAAAACCTGTTCTATAATATACCTATGCTAGCCACTTGAAAATCACAAATTAATTTAGTAGGCAATAAAGAAATCAGGGGAAATTCTTTGATAAACTTGCAGTGTGTGTGTGTGTGTGTAAGGGAGGGTGAAACTTACATATAAGACAGTATTCTGTCTGTACTATAGATATGTACAATGATAGAAACTGAATTTTTATATAAGTTAAGCATAAACATTTTGATATGTATGGATATATATATATATATATATATATATATATATATATATTAGAGTTACACAATTGACTGAAACTAGTAGTTTAAAGATGTGATTTCTAAACTAACAATGAAAAACATTGTCTAAGATTATCTGTTCAGAACCTACCATCTTCTCATGCATTTTAAAAACTACCCTTTGTTCTCCCTTAACACTGCCAAATGAGTTAGAATCAATAAGCTAATAGTACTTTCCTTCTTAAAGCACTAGGAAGCCACTAGACTCAAAACATAGAGAACATACCTTATATCTCTGATACAACATAGGTAATGTCAGGGTACTTTCCCCTATTATTCACACATATATTTAAGACAGAATTTACGTGTCTTGTTCTTCTTTATACTCTGATCACACCATTATTTTACCTAGATTTCATTCACAGTTTAACTTTTTCAGTATTTGAAACTATACTGTGATGACTCTAGATATCCACTCCTCAACAACAACAACAACAAAAAGGAAAATAGCTGTAGAAATTCTCTTCTGAACTCAGAAAATTAACCAAAAGATATAATCTTTGACATGTTATACTTCTACAAGAACAGCGAAATTTTCCTGTCCTTTTCTTCTAGCTCCACAGGAACCTTGAGGATCAGCAGCCTTGGAACCACTGGGAAAAATAAAACCAAAAGTATATGGAGAATCTAATCTTTATTTGACCTGACTTATAGCTAACTCCCTATGAAAAGGCATCCATTCATGTTCATAATACATATCACTCTATAGCAGTGATTTAACATAATACTATATATTGGCAGTGATGTTCATTGAGGTTTGGAAAAAAAACTTTAAATGTGCATCTGAGCATTGAGATGTCCATATGGGGGTTTCAAAAGCTCTGGCATATTAGTGGAGAATGGAGAAGGTCTTGGGCATGCGTCCACAAATATAAGTGAATTAAAAGAGAAAAACTATAACCAAGCACCTCACAATTCTGTGTTTGAAAGCACAACAGCTAGCATAAAACAGTCATGATAAATGTTTGATAGATATAATCCAGCCTGAGAAAAAGAAAAATAATATAAAAATACATAAAGCAAAAACTGAAAAAATAAACTGATATGCAATTCAAGAAAATGTAGCTGGCTGTTTCTCATTTTTAATAGCAGATTGAGTATCTGGACAGATAAACAAGGGGAGATACTTGAAAAACACTATAATCTTCCAAACCATAGTAGGTATCTCTACAATTCTCTACACAATAATAGTCGAATTCATATTATTCTCAGTTACACAATAAATCCTCTTCAAGATAGTCCACAAAGAGGTGAAAATTCTATAATGTAAATGTTCAGATTATGCAATCAAATTAGAGATAAATAGCTAGAACATTAAAGAGTTTTGCAAATGTAAGAAAATTGTATCATGCATGCTAATGGAACCACTGTGCTAGAGAAGAAATCTCATTAAAATTCAAACTACTTTTCAGAAAAATGGGAATAAAAACACAAAATCCTGAAGCCTCAGAAGAGCGAAGTGTGTGACATTTTGTGCTTTAAAAGAATAAAATAAAATAGGAAGAATCTCAAATCAATAGTCACATTTCCTATCATTGGAAACTGCAAAAAGAAGAAAATTATGTTATCATAAATAATAGATGCTATAGTGGAAATAACAAAAGAAAGAAAATTAATTCAATGCAGAAATATTTAGAACAGTGTTTATATGCAACAGACAGATCTCTTTTTGCTAAAATGGAAAAAAAAACAGAAAAAAAAGCTCAAATTATTGATCATAGGTATGAAAAGCATATTGTTATTAATTTCATGTAAATAAAATTGAATATTATAAAATGTTATGAACAACTGAAGAAATAACACAAATAACTTGTAATAAGTAAAGGAAATGATAGTTTTACATTTCCCCACAATGAAAGATGCAGGTCCTGGGGGCTTCAAAAGTGAATTCTACCATGCTTTTAAATAATAATTAATCTCCATCTTTTACAAACTCTTCTGAAAGTAGAAGTAATAATACTTCTCATTGAAACAGAGTACAATAAAAAAGAATAATGTGGTACAAAATGCAATAAAATAAGTCCTATCATTCATAATAGCATGAGTGAAACTTAATAGATTTACACTAAAATCAGTCAGGTATAGAAAGCCAAACATGTTAGTACATCATGTGAATTTATATATGGACTCTAATCACTCTAAACTTACACAAGTAGAGACAAGCATGACGATGACAAGAGTCTTGAGATAATTCTGGTGGAGATCATGGTGTTTCAGTTAGAATGTATAAACATTCAAAATTCATTACACAGCATGCTGATATGATTAATAATAAAATATCACATGTGTCTGAATCATTTTACCACCACATTTCCAATTCTCCAATACAAAAAATAATGAACATTATATGAGGTAGCAGATTAGACCAATTGCCTTAGAAATCAAGTTTTATTCTATAAATGTGTATAATTTTCATTTGTTAATTAAAAGTAAATATTTTAATTAAAATAAGTAAAGTTTAATGGTTTGCAAAACATAACCTATTCCAGGATGGAATTTAAAAGTACACAAAAGATCTAAAAGTTTAAGGGCCGGAATGATGGCTCAGGAGTTAAGATCACTTATTGTGCAATCATGAGTACTAGAGTTTGGATCCCAGCATCCATGTAACAAGTTAGATATCCAATAATTGCCTATCTATTCAGTTTAAAGGGAGAAGAGGCAGGACCACTGGAGTTTGCTGGATTCCACCCTCGTTGAGAAAAGCAAGCCAAATTCAGTGAGGAATCCTGTTTCAAATGCATAGATATAGAGTGTTAAATGAGGACAACTATTGTCATCTTTAGACCTATATATGCATTTGCAAAGTTGCATACCCATCCACTTGCCTATACACACAAACATACATACCATAAAATTTTAAAATATTTCAGAAAAGTATAGAGGTACAAAAGTTGTTAGGCAATATTTTCTTAGATGCTACTCCAAAAATGATAGTAATAAAAGACAAATTATACTTAAACAAAATTAAAACTTTTCTACTTCAAACAATGCCAATGAACTTAAAGACAATCCACAGCATTGGAGAAAATATTTTAAATAGTATCTGTAATGAGAAATGTATTCAAGAACATATATAAACTCTAATAACTCAACCAAAATACAAATTACCCAATTACAGAGGCTGTTTTAATAGAAATAGTCTCCAAAGTAGACATCCTTAAACAAATGATAATATAGCTATCATTAGTGATAAGAAAATATAATGAAAAACAATGAAATGGTACTTTATATGCATTAGCCAAAATAATGATTTCATATTATGAGAAGCACAACAAGGATGGAGAATAACTGGAAACATTACATATTTGATGAGTACTTAAAATAATGAATATGTTCAGAAGTGATAGAGCATACCTATAACCTTAAGGTAGAGTATTAATGCAGGTTCAAGTCCAATGTGGGCTATATAACAAACAAGTTCCATGACAACCAGAGTTATGTAATAAAAACCTAGTTTTAAGAAAACAAATGAATGAATGAATAAACATGTAAGTAAAATAAAAAAGACTGTCAAAACAGTGGGAAAATATTCAGAAATTTTCAAAGATATAAATATTAGTTTTCTGCTGCTAAATATATACTCATCAGGAATAAAAGTAGACACAAACATTTATATAGAAGTGTTAATTAATGGTAGTATTAATTATCATATTCAAGATACATAATCAACCCGTATCTCCATCAGCAAATAAATACATAAACAGATTCTTGTACATGCAAAAATGAAATATTAAATGACAAAAATTCATTATGATACTAATAGTGTAGGGTAGATAAACCTCCAAGTCATTAAGCCAATTCATATAACCCAGTCAAGAATAACATTGTCTCTCTCTGTTTATATGTAAAACAAATAATAGCTGAGGAAGGTTGTTGTTAATATGAGGTAGAGAAGAGCTTGTCTTAGAATTGGATTGTAGAAATGGTTACACATCTATATGACTCAATGAAAAATCGATGAAGTATACAGTTTCAATGAGTGTATAATATGTGGATTATGTATTGGTAAATCTGCTTTAAAAAGTGTATTTGGATCACCAACTAGGCAGCATACACCAGCTGATATGAGGCCCCCAACACACATACAGTAGAGAACTGCCGGGTCTGTGTTCAGTCAGAGAAGATGCACCTAACCCTCAAAAGACTGGAGACACCAGGGAGTTTAGAGGTCAGGTGGTGTGAAGTGGGGAGTGGGGACATCCTCATGGAGACATGGGGGCAAAGGAGGTATGGGAAGTAGAACAGTCAGAGAGTGGACCAGGAAGGGAATAAAATCTGGAGTTTAAAAAAAGATTAAATATTTTTTTTAAAAAAGTATATTCACACTTCATGAAGACTGCAAGGGCTTTTTCCTAATTTTTTTTTAAGATTTATTTATTTATTATATGTAAATACACTGTAGCTGCCTTCAGACACACCAGAAGAGGGCTTCAGATCTCATTGTGGGTGGTTGTAAGCCACCATGTGGTTGCTGGGATTTGAACTCATGACCTTCTGAAGAGCAGTCAGTGCTCTTCCCCACTGAGCCATCTCACCAGCCCCCTAATTTTTAAAGAGCACTTATGTGATCTCATAACAAAAGATATTTGTGAATGTAATTTTCTATAGTACCTCATAGGAATTAAAAAAAAAAAACCTAGAAATCTGGGTGTGGTGACAGAAGAAAATGTTACTGTCTGGTGATTTCTGATGTTCCTTTGGTGGTAGTTTCTTCCATATCCTTTTGACCATATCTCTCTTAGAATTTTGGGTTATCTGCATGATTTGTCAATTACAACACTGCTTAAGCCTTTTAATAAAGTCAGCAAATTAAAGCGAGAGCTCAAATAAAGAGAATGCTTTCCAAATGTCATAATGAAATTAAGGTAATGAAGTACTTGGAGGACTCTCCTCCCATCCTTTTTTTATAAAACTTATTCCAAAGAAGCTGGAAGAGAAATGGGGCCTGAAAGTAAAGAGGGGAAAAAATAAATTGTATGCCATTAGTTTAATTATAAAAATTCATTACATGAAGCCATGTAAGACAGAAAATAATGGAACTCTAATGGGTTGGCCGATAACACATTTACTAGCCTGCTCTCAGCTTGTAGTCATTGTTGAAAGGACAAAAACGTAGCGGCACTGGTATGGAGTCCTCAAAGCTGTTGAAAAGATTAATCATTTCCAGTAAGCTGGAAAATGAGTGCCATTTTCTTAAATAGTATCCTGTATGGAATGTTACCTTAGGAAACAGAATTGTTTGGTAATGTCAAAGGTTTAATGGATGAGTCTTAGAGTTAATGGTGAGAAGCTTTACATTCGAAATAGCTTCCTTGCACATATTTTAATATTTTTATTATAAATCCATAAAGGATTTTATAGGTCATTTTAATTCACACAAGAAAGAAAGGAATTAACTTTCTTTTCCCAATAAAGATTTATAGAACATTAATTCATATTTATAGCTAAATTGTTTAGTGATTTTAAAGAACCAAGCAAGTATATTATTTTTCTGCTCTCTATGAACATTCTACTTTGAGTTACACAATAATTTTCCAATGAAGCTATAATTATTGAGAAAAAAAGTCCTTCAATGTTCAATTACAGCAGATACAATTACTTTTCTTAAATGTATTTATATGCAAATTACATGCAAACTACATGATGAAACCTGAGTCTAAATACCTGTACTTTTGTGATGTTTCTTTCACAGACTTTACCATCGTGAAAAAGTATGTCAAATGTAAGAACTTTTGTATTGTTAAGTAAACAATTGTGAGATTGCAGTAGGAAAGAAAATTTAACAAATGTTAAAATGGATATGTAGGTATGCTATATATGTTTGTGGTCTGTCTTAATAAGGAGGGGATTTGGATTTTTATCAGAAGGAGGTTCAATTTATTCATCAAATTTACCCATATTTTACAATAACTGTTAGCTAGTGTACTCTTTCTATATACCAACTGGCCTTGCAAACTACATATAGTTGCAAAAACTTAGTTGAGGCACAAAAATCAGAGAACAACTCATTCACACAACCAGGATTCCCATAAAAAAAAAAAAACACTAGACTGGAAGAATAATATCTTGCTGTGGGACTATATTTGCTCCTGTCTGCTGCAGGAGAAAGTTTTTCTGATGATAGCTAAATAGCAATGATCCTTGAGTACAGTAGAATATCATTAGGAGTCATTTTATCACTACTTTTTTTTTCTTTTTCAAAGATCAGTATTATTTGGTTTTTACCCTAGGTCCCTGAACTATCTAGTTTCAGATTATTGGTTAATCAAGCACTGTTAGTTAAGGGTTTCATTTTGTAGAGCAGGCTTTAAGTCAAACCACTTATTGGTTGATTACTTCCACAAGGTTTGTGATCATATCTTGGAGACAGAATACTATTGTGGGTAAAGGTTTTGTGACTGGATTAGTGCTTACATTTTTCTTTTGACAGTATGAAGAGAATCTTCTTATACCAAAGACGCTGGATCATATTGGTGAACACATTATGTAGGCACCAGCTCAGCATACCCATTTTCCATGAATTGTGTAGGTGCTATCTTTAGTAATGGGTCCTGGCTATAAGTCCATAGAGAGCAACCTATAGTCTTCACAACAGCCTAAATTTTGGAGGATTCTTGTGGAGCCTCTTTGGCCAATACTCGATTAATTGTAACACAATTATGGTACTGAAAGCTTCATTTGGTGACAAGAGATGGCAAGTTAGAACTCTGTCTCTCCCATTATTTGATTACATTTAGAATACCTTGATATATGTACATATTTTGGGAAGTTTCTACTGTATTAGATTTCCATACTACTGTTCAAATGCTCCGTAATTTTTGCTGTCTTTATGCATCCCCTCCCAACTCCTCCTCTCCTCCCACTCAACTTGACCCTCTCATTCCTGACCCCTTTGTATCCATAGGCATGTTCTATTTCCCATTCCTAAAGAGATCTATCTGTTCCCTCTAGTCCCTTACTCTATACCTATCTTACATGGTTCTATAGATTATAACTTTATTATCATTGACTTAACAATGAATATCTACATATATGCACTGTGCATCATATTAAGATCTTCTTTTCTAATTTTCCAAACAATTTGATTTTGCACACCACTCACAATATGCTTGATGCATAGTTAGAGTTAGTAGCTCCATCTCATTTTTGAGAAAATAAAATGGAGACTCACAAAGTAAATCACTTCCCTAAGATCAAACTGTAAGGCAATAAGCAAGCAAGGCTTCCTTTGAAAGTGTCATTTTCTTATTCCTCATAGCTTATCATATGATCCTTTGAGACACTCAGTAAGAATTTCCAATATCAAGTTCACCTGGACCCAGCATTTTGCTGCATACAGGAAACACACCTCAGTATCAAAGACAAACACTACCTCAGAGTAAAGGACTGGAAAACAATTTTCCAAGCCAATGGTCCCTAGAAACAAGCAGGAGTAGCCAATCTAATATTGGATAAAATTGACTTTCAACCAAAAGTCATCAAAAAGATAAGGAAGGACACTTCATACTCATCAAAGTAAAATTCTACCAAGAAGAGCTCTCAATTCTGAACATCTATGCTCCAAATACAAGGACACCCACATTCATAAAAGAAACTTTATTAAAGCTAAAAGCACACACAGCACCTCAGACAATAATAGTGGGGGACTTCAACACCCCACTCTCATCAATGGACAGCTCAGGGAAATACAAACTAAACAGAGACACATGAAGTGTCACCTGGCAACAAGAGATAGCCAGATTAGAGTCTATATCCCCCCATTGCTCAGAGTCCTAATGGGATTACTTTTATACAGTCCAGTAAGCTTGCACTCCATTTTTTTCCACATTGTGCCCAAAATGCCCCCATCAATTCCAGCCATTCTTTCCCTCCACTTTCCTCCTCCACTCCCTCTCCCCAACTCCACTCATGCCTCCACTCTACCTGTAAAATCTATTATATTTCTCCTTCACAGGGAGATGTATGTTGCCCCTCCTAGACCTTTCTTTTTACCTAACCTCTCTGTGTCTATGAATTGTTGCCTAGTTATTAAGTAAATACTTTATGGCTGATATCCACTTGAAGCAAATACATACCATGTTTCTGGGTCTAGGTTACCTCACTTAGGAGAATTTTTTTCTAGTTCCAACCATTTGCCTGCCATTTTTGTGATGTCATCATTTTAACAGCTGAATAATACTTCATTGCATAAATTACCATATTTTCTTTATCTGTTCATCAGTTGAGGGACACCTAGGTTGTTTTCAATTTCTGGTTATTATGAAGAAAGCAACAATGGTTGTGCAAGAGTCCTTGTGGTAGGATGAAGTATCCTTTGGGTAGATGCCTAAGAGTTGGATCTTGAGAAAAATAGATTCCAACTTTTTGAGGAACTGCCATATTGACTTTTCATAGCAGCTGTACAAATTTGTACTCTCAACAGCAATGGAAGACTGTTGTCCTTGCTCCTTATCCTTGCCAACATTAGCTGTCAATTGTGTTGTTGATCTTAGCCAGGTTGACAGGTGTAAAATGGAATCTCAGAGTAGTATTCTCTTCAAGTGTTTCTAAGCCTTTTGAGTTTTCAAAAGAGAGTATTTTATACCTATGTATTTATCAAACAGCAGACACAGGTAAGAGATGGCTTATAAGGTTATGTATCTTGTTTTAAAAAGTAAGAAGTGGTTTTAATTATGGATTTATTGAAACATTTAAATTCTATGTTTCTAAGCCTACATATTTATACCCTTATGGTATGTCATCATAGCATGTGTTTAATAGTTTGATCTTTTTTAATTTTTATAAACTTGAGAAATAATAAGGTTATTTATCGGAGTTTTGTAACTGAGTTTGTGACTAATGATAGAGCTAAAAATTGTAAGTAATATGCTTTCTTTTAAAATGCAAATGCAGTTTTCTGACTAATAAGATATTTCACATCTTGAAATACAGTACTTTTGTCAGTTTAGCTTAAATAATAAGAAACTGAAAGACAATTTGTATCTTAGGAATTTTATAGAAAAGGGAAGCATTTGTGGGGTTGTTTCATGTTCAAACAACTTTTACTTAGTATGGAATATGAAAAGTAGAAATAGGAGCTATTTCTTGATTATCAATTTATCAATTCTTACTAAAAGAAGTTTTGAAGAAAGACAGACATTTCACAAGGATATATTTTATCTGCTTTTGGTACCAACAACCATGTTCTGTGCCAAAAGAAACTTTTGTTTTCTTCTCTCTCCCTTTTACCTCACTCTTTTTTCTCTCTTTATCAATTTCATAGCACTTTAGTATATAAATAGCTTGGTAATCTGAAAGTATTTGCTATATATAATAAGTACTATTATTTTGTTGACTCTAAAATAGTATATTCTAGTTAAGTAAGAAATGTTGGATTATATAAAAACTCTTAACTTGGTCAAGAATAGAAGTAAAGCCAAATGCATTGAATTATACCAAAATTACCAAGATGTTATTTTATTTTTGTAAACATTATACTAACACAAAACACAAACTTATAAAATTATTTTTTCCTTTCACAAATTTCTATAATAGTTATTTCATCAGTTCATGCTGATTTTTAAAATTTCCAGATCAAAACCATATTCTCTTTTCCCATAATAACAACATGATTGCATTTTGTTGTTTGTTTAAGCAGTGAATATGAACCTGGGTCTTGTATAAGTACTCTACTGCTGAGTTATAGCCTCAGCCCAATCATGTTCTCTTCCCCATGAATATTGTGCACATTTATTCATTATTTTCTAATATTCTTAGTTTTGCTTTTATTGCTGTGAGGAGACATCATGACTACAACAACTCTTATAAAGGAAAATATTTCATTGGGACTGGCTTAGAGTTTCAGAGGCCTAATCCATTATCATCTTGGTGGGAAGCATGGCGGCACACAGGCAGACATGATGCTGGAGAAGGAGCTGAGAATTCTACATTTTGATCTAAAGGGAGCAGAAGGCAATTGTGTGCCACACTGTGCATATCCTAAGCATATAAGAGACCTCAAAGCTTCCCTTCATAGTGCCACACTTCCTCAAACAATGCCACACCTACTCCCAAAAGTCCAAACTTCCAAGCATTCAAACACAAGAGTTTGTGGGGGTCAAACATTTTCAACCAACTACAATCCCCTAAGTAAATAGTAAAATTAGTCCTTGGGTGATTTTTTTAATCTTATAATACATTTGTCTTTTTGAATATTTTATTAGGATAAATTATAAAAAGTCTAAGTATGGAGTAGTCACTTGATGTCTATTGCCAAATTGTCATTATATTATGTTTCTTAAAATAGAATATAATAATTTTACTAGTTTTCCCATATTAGTTTTGTTTAGTATCATAAAATTGTACTTTCTTCATTTAATACATTTATGTTACTTGAAAAGTTAACTTTTTCTGTCTTATAAAAAGACTTTATTCTGTCACTTTAAGTTGCCTGTTTATAATTCTTTATTCATGCCTCAATAGTTCAATCTTTCTCTTTGTACCTGACCTTGATTGATTTCTTTCCAGTGAGAAAATGGATAGTTTGATGACGTTAAATTGCCCAAAACAAATTATGAAAAACACAGGAGTATTTGGTTTAGAGTTTTATATCTTGTCTTGTATTTGAATATTAAAGTATAGGATCTTTAAAGTGTTACAATCTTTTAGAAACCATGAATAACAGTACTTTTTTGTTCAGCATTTACTGTATGCAGAGTTTGTTAAATGCCAGTAGATGGCACTAATTACATAAACAATTCAACAAGTTAATGACAACAGAAGAAAGGCCTGTTTTTGTGTTTAGAGTTTGTGATATGTCACATGCTAAGCAATTATTGTTGAGTATCTTTTATAGTTTATTCTCTCTTGTGACAAAAAACAATTAAGCTTATTTATTCCCAATTTAGTGGTACTAAATTGAAGTGCCTAAGAGGAGTTAATGCTCAAGATCCTGCATTTGAAATTTTGTCATGGAAAGCATGTTAACTTACATCAATATAGTTGAGAGACTCATATGACAGGTTAAAAACAATTATGAAAACATGCTGTGGCCTGAAGAATCAGTAACTATTTATACAATATTCATAGATGCTCCATTTAATGATGTCTGGACAAAAAGTGACATAATTTTCTTTCCTATACATCTATAGCAGTTGGCCAAAGACCTCCGCCAACAGCAGATAAGTGTAGATGTGGCAAATGATTTGGCACTGAAACTTCTTCGGGATTATTCTGCTGACGATACCAGAAAAGTACACATGATAACAGAGAATATCAATACTTCTTGGGGAAACATTCATAAAAGGTAAGAACTACTTTATTTCTCAAACTATTTTTAGTTGTAATGAAGGGGCAGTGACCTTGGCTGGACCACACCATCCCATTAATGACATATGTCAATTCAACTCAAAAGCCTGGCTTTCTGTCCTTATTTAATGAGGAGAAACCTGGAATTTGGTGAAATGAAATCATTTGCCTCCATTCACAAAGACAATGATAGAATTAAGCAATTAACTAAAAAACAACTTCTAGTGGCTGAGGAAACAGAGAAAGAACAGGAACAAAACACCTCTTGAGATCATGTATAAATGAGCTACTATCTTCACTTAGGCCCCAGCTTTGAATATTTCTACCTTCTTCCATTAATGCCAACAAATTTTGAGCCAATGAGTGACTGATCTATTAATGAGATAACAAGCCTCTGTCATCTTCTCGGCTCCCAATAACTAGATTCAGAAGGTACCAATCAAGACTTAATATGCAAATCCATTACAAAAATTAACAGCTCTGAGAGACATCACCTCTCCACAATAGGTCCCATCTTTATATCATTTCTTTGAACTCCAGTGTCTTTTTGTTACATTAATACTCCAAATATTAATAAAACATGAACCGTATAAATAATTATTTTGTATTTGTCTCACACATTACTCTAAAGTCCATAAAGGCTGAGATTGTCTTATTTTTTGACAAAACCCCTCATCCTTAAGCAGATTATATAATCAGGAGTTGGTAAATATTTGCAGAATCAGGATTCTTTCTGCATGAAGATTTACTTTGAGTGTGCTGTGATATGTTAATTATTGTTGGGCTCTTCTTTTTAATTGTGCCAGAAAACAAAGGCAAAGAAAATAAAATAGTACCCGTATAATGAGGAGCAAACGACAGGGAAAGCTAAATCCCAGAAGATAACATGAATTACTGGAAAAGTCCGTTAGGCAATTTTAATTTGGAGAAAAATGTTAGCAAGGAAGAGAAAAATAAAATTGATTTTAAACTAAGAAGCAAAAGTCTTAGGAGTAATGAGCTATTTATATGCAAATCTGAACTGGGGGTGGAGTGAAAATTCCTGGGGAGCTTGATTTAAACTGGTGACCGTAGTAGAAATAGAACAGTGAATTCCAGAAAGAAGATTCAAGCTAAGGTTGAGAAGTTACACTGGAACCCTTTCAAAAAGGCCCTAGTGAAAAAAAGAAAAAGTTTTAATATGAGGCTGGTATTTGGGCAAAACAATGGCCCAGTTTCTATTCCCTCTCTGGACAAGATTAAGAGTCAATCTTCTGCAAGTGCAAATGTGCTAACTGTTTTTGTTAAGCCATTGCATAGTAGGCTTAGGAACAAGTATCCAGGTAAAATCAATTGGTATTACAAAGTCAACCATTATAGGACCTGGTACATCCTTTTCCACTGAGGCCAGATAAGGCAGCCCAGTCAAGGTGAATTAACAAATTAAGTGATGGGGAAAAAAGTCAAGCATTAGATGTCAGCAGAAAGCACTGAGAAGATTCTCAAACAGAAGTTACTTTGGGAAAGGACTTTAAGATCAAGTGTTAATGTGATGAGTTTAAGGAATATAAAGGATGAATGAGCTAAGAGGAAAGCTTGTTCATGGTACAAAATTAGAGTTTTAGGGGCTGGTCTAGGCCATTTACTCTGTTATTCTTTTCATGGACCCTCCTTTCTATAATCTCAAGGTCCATGATACCCTAGATGTCTTGGTTCTTTTCTCACATTATTAGAGTTTCAATTCTTCGCGGAAATAACTTTTTGTTTATATTTGTTGGCTTCATTCCTTAAAATCTATCAACTTAGGAAGGAATAAATTACTTCTGCAATGTGTAAAACGAACTCTTTTTTTTTCTTATCTCAGCTTATATTCTTAGCCCATGCGCTATATACAAAAGTATTGAGCTATTTTTGATGAGTGCTTTATCTTCCCTGCTTTTGTCTCTACTACTTACACACTTTGGGAAGTGTATCTTTGCATTTTCAGTGTGATGATGACTACCTGTCAACATTTTCAGCTGAAGAAGCTCCTTTGAGTATATCCCACTCTTTCCTTTCCACTCTAATTTCCCACAGGAACTTGACATTGAATAGATCCCAAACCAAACTCATCTCTGCCCTTGGTCAAGATTTTTCTCCAGATGAAACCAATTTATTTTCCTATGATTCCTAACCAATGAACACTCCATCTCATTCAGTTGTTCCCTTTAGGAATCTAAGAGTCATGCTTGATTCTACCGTCGGTAGATTTAAGGAAAGTTATTTGCTATGTAAATAGCTTTCAACCCCAGTCTCTTTTCTCCATCTCTCTTCCCCTACTATTATGTCTTGATTAAATTATTAAAATGAACATATCATTCACATAAATTGATTCACTTCTAGCCCTACTACTTTCTAACTCATTCTCTATATAAACTCTGGGGTGATTGTTTTTCAGACTCATGGAATTCATGTACCTTCCCTGCCTCCATATTTTAAAGACATCACTAATTTACTTACTGTTTTTGTTTTCAGAATTGAGGATGGAATTCAAATTCTTCTGCATGCTAGGCATATGCTCTTCCCCTAAGCCCATATCTATTGATTTTAAAATTCTATCCATTCCCAGATATATGACTTGGTCTTCCCTTACAATTCTAGTCAAATTGATTGCTTTACTTGACTCTGTCTCTACATGCCCTTACACAACTGACAGTGACCGATTTTCATTTCCTATTAGCTATGTTCCATTTTACCTGCTGATGTGATACATATTCTCTTCTTTGTGTGCTTACATTCTGGTCATTATCCTGGTCCTAGCTTAAGCTCTGACTGCTTCAATTAACCTTCACTGTCAACTATATAACTTTATTATTTTAGTGTTTATTTCACCACACTGTTTACATTATTTGCAGGTTTTTGCTTTCTATGAGAATGTTGACTCTTTATTGAATGTACATTAGCTGCTGTGTACCCTTATATGACCACCTTCCTAGATCAGTACCAAATAACGTCTCCTAAAACCTGCTCTGATTAGATAGGTATATGGGAAAACACTGATGTTTCCATCAAGTTCAAAATGAGAACACCAAACACAGGATTAAACAGATAGCCCTCATTAAACTCATTCGATTTCAAAATAAAACAAAACAAAACAAAACAAAACCCATGAAGACCAAAAAGGGACTCATGAAAGTAGTGATGGATGATAGAGGCAGAAGGTAGATAGGTGATGTAGGGTTGCTATAGTAATCAGAACACATTGTATACATATGTGAAAATATAAACAAATTACAGAACAAATTCCAAACTTTCCTCTAGGACACTCACCAATGAAGTGAACCATATCTATTGAATTTGCCTTTCTATTTCAAATCACAATACATCTATCAGAAGTATGTTGAACATAGGTCTACTGATCTCATAGAATGATGTGAGCAAAAGTAGACCAGTACTAAAATAGATTCAGTGGCTCAGCAGTATCAGCTCCCAAATTTGTATATTCTTCCTAGCATTTCCTCAGAAATGCATATTCCAATAGGAAGAAGAAAATGGAGAAGGGAAAGCAATGTTTCTTTCAGAATCTTAAAGACCAGAGTTGTGCTATGTCTTATGGCTCAGAGTTTGGGGTTTGGTTAGTGAATAGAGAGCATGTCTGCCACAATGAGTATGGAAAGATAAACTGACAAGTTGCACTGGATAACATTATGTTTCTTGAAGAATTACCACTTAAATAATAGACTGGTGGTTATAGTGACAAGGAGCTATTTGGACCTGATGATTGCTCTGGTCATTGTGACAGATTCTGTAATTCTCTGTTGACTCCTAATCTTTCACAATATTAGAAACCTACACTGTATGTTTTCCCTGTGTGTCCTTTGTTCAGACTAAGTTGTAGAAATTTTGTCTATAATTTCTCTTATTTTGTGATTTTATAGATAAGTAAGTAGAAACAACAATACTCTTTATGTAATCATTTGTATTTTAGCCTATTTGTCTAATAACTTACCCAACTGAACACAGAAATAAACTAAAATTATCATATTGTCCAATGGAATAGCCACCAGTCATAGGTGTCTATTCACATTTAGTTATTCTTAAATATAACATGACATTCAGTTTTTAGCAGTTCATCGCCTAAGTGCTTAAGAGCCCCTCTATGTAATGATTTCCCCATTAGGCAGTACAAGATACAATACTTCTATTACCACAGAAAGCCATATTTACAATTCTACTACAAAATAGCTTTGTTTATATTTATCTAAGCAGTTTCAGGTATCTTACTACTAATAATGTACTCTCTTCCTTACAAAAGAGCAATTGCCACATTTGATCAATAAAAGTTTTTTTGTCCACAATGTGTTTTTTAACAACTGTATTTCCTTTTTTCTATTATTTCATGCATTTTTCTATTTTCTAGTGTTAGCTTTAAATTCTAAAAGTTGTGGCTTTTGCAGGATGGCATTTCCTCTTT
The DNA here is from genome assembly GCA_019843855.1 of Hylomyscus alleni. Lineage (NCBI taxonomy): Eukaryota > Metazoa > Chordata > Mammalia > Rodentia > Muridae > Hylomyscus > Hylomyscus alleni. Next base: position 21,818 of record JADRCC010153496.1, read on the forward strand.
TGTTTATCATGTTACCTCACATTAAACAGACAAGATTGATAGTATGAATATTTGAGATGTGAAGAAATATATGTCACATCTTTGAAAAACTTGCTATGGAAAACATGTTGATTGCATCATTTCTCACAATCCAGGTTAGAAACTACTTTACTACTGAACACTAATATGTTGCCTACACTGAAACTGCCAATCACACAAATAAATGTATGCAAAATCTTTATGTATTTGGAAGCTGATTTAAAGCAATAAAATCTTTAATTCAGTTTGAAATTGTTGAATGTTGAATAAAGTACATATTACTTGGAAGAACTTTATTTTAATAACATTCCTTGGTAGATTTTAGTTTCAAGAAGGAAACAACACAAGAGGAAAATAAGTTTTACTCCAGAGCCTCAAGTTAGACCACAGATTGCCTATATAGGGAAATATTTTATTTTCCTGATTATATTCCATATAGAATCCATGGTAACATATAAAACCAGATATTTGAGGCCCTCTAGCTCCATTTCTTTCTCTCTAACATCTAGGAATTGATCTGAGTTTTGTAAATATCACATCTAATATCTTATTTACAATTACTGGGAGAGACCTTTAAGGATTAGAATCAAGGGCTGCCATCTGACTGGTGACTTTATGATGACACTGTCATGAAATTTCATTTCCTTAGTTTCCTTATTTCTATTTCAGGATCGCTTCCTAATCTCAAAATGAGCATTAAACCCGAATGGCTTAATTATGTATGTTACCAGCATCATAAGAATTAATTTATTGATAAATGTTTTACTTATGCTAAGTGTGTGTTATGTAGGCTCAGTACTTGGTACTAAGTAACAGCTGTGAAAATTCCTACCCATTCGAAGCTTATTTTGGGAAAAGCAGATGATAGAAGCTAAACATTATCAAGTTGGGGTTTTTGTTTTGTTTTGTTTTGTTTTGTTTCTGTCCTGTTTTGTTTTGCTTAGGGGTGGTTGTGTGTGTGATAAGAAGCCATAAACAGAAAAAGGAGATGAAATTATGTATGAGTCTATGTAAGAAAACAATCACCATTGATATGTTGTGGTCAATACTAGGATGATAATAATTACTACATATCTCAAAATAGCTAGACAGTAGAAAAACAGAACAGAAAAAGGCAGATTAATAAAGGTATACCACTACTGTGCTCAAAACCTTTCAATGACTCCTTTCTCAATCAAAATTAAAGTTGAAATCTTTACCCTAAAAACCTAATATTTGATTAAATTCTTAGTATATCTCTAAATTGGTTGTCCACTACACACCTGTTTTCTTGTTCTTTTCCTGACCCACTGATCCCTTTTAGATGCCAAATGCTAAGTCTATTTTAGCCTCATATGATTTCCTCCCAATGTGAGCCTTCCAGACTGCTTTCCTTACAATTGTACATGTGTCTCACATTCTCAGAGTCTGAAGATTTTGCTACAGTATCATTCTTTTAGCAGGCCTTTTTTGGACAATCACAATTAGTTATTTTTTCAAGTTTACCTTTATTTTAATCACCATATTAAACTTTACATATTTATGAGACAATGAGTGTGGATTTATATTTACAGTGAGTATGATCAAATTAGGTTAATTTGCATATCTCTAACATTTAAACTTTTATTGCTTCTTTATGATAAGTGCATCCGTGCATGTCATTCCATTATAGTAGAGTAAAAATGAATATTGAAACTATTCAGAGACCCAGTGTGGTTTAAGTGAGAATGGGAAACATTAATGTGGGAAGAACACATACATTTCATTATAGCTTGAGTATAGAGACAGCAAGGTTTAATAGTGGAGTAAACTTGGGTATGAGATAGAGTTAATGAATATTCAATACATTTTAACCTCTCCAAATAGAAGATGAAGTGACTGCTTACTGTGCTAGTAAGGAAGTATCCAAGAGCAACATGACTTCTGAAGAGACAGACACATTTTGTCGAAACACCTATGATGCAGCCCGTCAGAACTGTTCAGTGGATAGAAGGATATGCAAAATCTTCCATATAGAGGAGTCTGAGGAATGGCTCATAATAGCTGCTTAGGATGTAAAGTTGAAACTTCTAACCATAACAGTACAACTGCTTCCTTCTCCTCCTTTTACTTTACACTCTCTTAAATGCTGCTATTCTACATATTGAACTCAAGAACGTCCACATTCTATACACATACTAAAAAACTGGGCTATACACTAGTCCCTCTCTTCTTCATTCTCTTTACCTACATATTTTAATTTCAATTTTTATTGGTTTCTACTACTTTCAAGACACCTCACTCTTTATATCCATCATATATTTTTTCTAACATCCAGAACTATATTCTTCATCTCCTACCATCATTTCTACCCATATACCCTATAAGTTTCTGAATGTCTAATGGAAAATGCACTTTTTTACCCATAAAACATATTTTCCCTGTGTTTTCACTCTGTTCATTTGCCTCTGAAGCTAGAAATGTAAGAATTATGTTCTACTGTTTTTTACAATTTAATAATTTACTAAATTATGTATAAAATTGGCTTGTGACTTCCATGCATTTCACTGTAAAAACTGCTGTAGAAAAATTCCTTGCTTCATTCTCATTTTCACCTCATCTTAAAAGTCTCTTTAAAACTAGTATTCTGACTTCCTTTTGCTACCAGCACTATTTTTCACTGCTTTGAGACCCTGATACGTAATATTTAACTAGGTGATATATTTCCAAAAACACATTTTTTCAAGAAGTAAACATACAATAAGTATGTACAAATCTGGACTTTTTTCAACCAATAAAATCATAGAGTTTTATAATGTATAGCTGTTTGTATATTTAAAGGGGTACAGACATGGGAACTATAGAAAAATAATTTAAATTCTCTATTCAGAAGTATAATGATCTAAACATATTTGTGTATCTCACTTTCTGTAAATTATTTAGAGACTGTATTTATGATTATCAACAGACTGTTAGAATGATTTTATAGCCTTCTGGAAATTATTTAGAGACTGTATTTATGATTATCAACAGACTATTAGAATGATTTTATAGCCATCCTTTGTGTTTCCTAGTGATGTGTTCAATAACTGTAGATGGAATGGTGTATGTTTGGCACAAACTGGCTTTAGATTGTTTCTAAATTTCTAAAGAATGACACGTTTCTGCCTTTGAAGCTATATAAAAGAAAATGACATTACGTCAATCAGGACATATGTTTAAAATACAACCACTAATTTTGTTGGAGGCTACCCATGCTGTATTTGTAATATATTTTATTCATAAATTGTAAAACACCGAATGACTCTAAATTCACCAGTTGAACAAGTTTCAATTTAGTCTATTTTAAATATCTTTTGTGTAAAACACATATTTTTGCAAAATTAGTAATGAAACTTTATTCAAAGTCAAATGATAAAAAAGATCCATTTACAATGTGAGAAAGCATTGAGCCATATGAGTGAAAGATACTCAAGGGCCCCAATTCCTATTGGGGGTTTCTTTTTATGGGTTTCAAGGAAAGGGGGAGTTTGCTTCCTAAGGGGTATAGTTTTAATTGTCCTCTGCTTTGATTGACAAACAGAATTACACAGTCATCTCTTGAATGGTCCCTTTCCACAACGCTTCTGATTTTAGTCATATGTATACATAGGCTTAGGTTGATAAGTAGGAGTTTTTTCCTTAAACTTCACTTTGAAGACACAGTTTGCTGTGTATGTTCCCAAAGCCAGTTCAGGCCAGAACTACCTTTCTGGTCTCATACTTGGACATAAGGAGAGTATCACTGAAAAGTCTCTGTCTTTTGGTTATCAAGTAGAAAAGAAAGACTGTTGTTCAGAAAGAGACATACATGTTAATCTTTGCAGATTGGGTTCTTAGACAGCTAGCAGGTTGCTAAATGTAGTATTTGAAGATGGGTGTATGAACAGCCCAATCAAATAGAGGCCCAAGTTACTATTCCAGTTATTTGCTTGCTTCAGCTGTTTCTCTAGTCTAGCAGATTTCGCAAATCAATTCCCATAATTAAAGCCAATTCTCTGAAAGGGCTAGAGCAGAGTGGACTACTAGATTGCCACAATTTCTGCCCAGATCCATGACATTCAGCATAATCAATAATAAATAGTTATATTCCTCAGAGATGTGATATAATTTCAAAGAATCTATTTGCAATGAGAAAGCAGTCATTGCACATCAGGTCTCCGGTTCTGGCTAAAATTCAAATGTATTGGTCTGCTTAGTTCAGTTGTTGAAGAAATAGATCTCACAGAATAGCTTATCCTCTGTTTGGTCTTCAACTCAAAGTAGTCTTCCTGTCTCAGTCCTTAGAGTGAGATTCTATTAATGTGATGCCACAGCAGGTTTAAAAATGACTGTTGTGTGAGAAAGTCAAAGGGCATTATCTTTCTCCTCTCTTGTATCTATCTTTATTGCAGAGCTATCATTGGTTCTCACCATATTTAATTCATAGAGATTAAATCTACAGATGGCTCTAAAGTCACTAATTCAACGGTCTCAATTTAGAGTAGCCTATTTTTACTTGCCTTCATGCAAAATTCACGTTAGAGTCTACCTTAATCAGTAAAAGGTTTGGTGTGCTTAAAAAGTCAGTCCATTAACAACTCCATTAGATATACTTCTTTAGGCACTATGGGGAAAATTATTTCTCCCTTCAGGGGAGAATTATATGTATAGTTACAAGACACTTCCATCACAACTGCTGAGACCTAGCCTTCACATCTGATTATGAAGTATAAAAATCATTATCATCAGTCAGTAGGATAATAGAGTGCATGGCATGTGAAACCTCTTGTCCAGGGAATGTCACGATCGATGTGAATATAAAGGTCTGTAGAAGTGGCTGCCTGCTTTATTCTGTTTCATTGTCTCTAAAGTAATTAGAATGTCTCTAGCTAGCAGGGATAGCATGCAAAGGAAGACTATTGGAACCAATTCATGGGTGATTGATGTGGAAAATTATGTGGTGATACCGCCAAGTAGCCATTTTCATTCTAATCCTAAGCTGTGTTTTCATAAGCACAACATATAAATACTTCCATATAAAATTTACTCATGGGCAAAGAATTCAATTGAAACTTATAGTTGTATTCTAATGAAACAACTAAAGATTTCCACTAGATTTGCCTTTATGAATAAATTTAGTGTCCTAGTGTCTAATATTAAATAAATGCTGGCTATGGAGATGCATACATTTAATCCCAGCACTCAGAAATTAGAACCAGACAGATCTCTGTGACTTTGAAGCTATCCTGGTTTACATAGTGAGTTCTAGGCCAGCCAGAGCTACATAGTGAGACACTGTCTAAACAAACAAACAACAAAAAAGGAAGATTCCATTACTTGGTTTAATTAAAGCAACTATGATGGTATCGACATCCATTATATTATTTTTAATCATGTTAATTTTTTCCATTTTCCTTGCATGTGCATCACTCTCATACTTTACACATATTTACTATGGTATTATAATTAGTTAGATTTAATTTTTAGGTAGTTGAGTTATTTTGGTAAATGAATATAATCATTTGTCTTATTTTTATCTTCATAATTCTTAATCTTACACTTTAAAAATATTTGGCTTTATTATTTTCATAGCAGAAATTATTTATGTAAAGCAAATAATTTCTTTGTATTAAAATATATGGGACACATAAGTAGTAATGATATTTATAAAATTTAATCTTTCTACCTTAATGTAAGTACACATATGCATGCATACACAAACACAAACATATAGAGCAGTTAGGCAGTTCTGGATAATGCTCTATAACAGACTTTTGGTAGCCCCATCTCAGTAGTTTAGAAACCAGTGCCCAATTTACTTGAAGCAACCAGCCTTGTTCAGGTTATTTGCAAAGTGTAGCAAGATAATATTCTTTTGTTAATCAAATTTTTCATTAAATGTTTTCTCTATTTACATTGCAAATTTTATCCCCTCAGAAAAACCCTCTATCCAACCATCCCCTCTCCCTGCTCACTAACCCACCTGCTCCCGCTTCCCTGCCCTGGCATTCCCCTACACTGGGTCATTGAGCCTTCTGGAGACCAAGGGCTTCTCCTCTCATTGATGTCCACAAGGCCATCCTCTGCTACATATGTGGCTGGAGCCACGGGTCCCTCCATGTGTACTCTTTGGTTGTTGGTTTAGACCTTGGAAGCTGTGGGGGTACTGGTTGGTTCATATTGTTGTTCCTCCTATGGGGATGCAAACTTCAGCTCCTTAGGTTCTTTCCCTAGATCTTCCATTGGGGACTTTGTGCCCAATCCAATGGATGGCTGTGAGCATCTGCTTCTGTACTAGAATCTCAAACCCTTACCAATGCTAGCCATTTCTCAACCGAAAGAACAACAAGCTTCTGTCTGCAGTCCTACATAACCACTTTCTGTTCCTGTAACACTTCTGAACCTCAGTGGCACTTACTATTTCTGTAGTTGCCCCTACTTTGATTTTCTTCTCCTTTTTATATCTCGAAAGCTTCTCTGTGAATTTCATCTAGAGAGTGTTATAACTTCTGCCTCTGGAATGGTGTGCTATTTGTACATTCACAACAGACTTCTGTGAATAGATCATTGCCTATCTTTACTTCTAATATGTTAACAGCATAGACAACTCAATGTTTTTCCATCTTGAAAACCTCTAGCATATTTTATTAAGATGTAAATGCATGGATCCTATCTTTTCAAAAAGAAAATGGCAGCAGGACAGTGGTGGCTCATGCCTTTAATCCCAGCACTTGGGAGGCAGAGGCAGGCGGATTTCTGAGTTTGAAGCCAGCCTGGTCTACAGAGTGAGTTCCAGGACAGCCGGGACTACACAGAGAAACCCTGTCTCAAAAAACAAACAAGAAAGAAAGAAAAGAAAATGGCAGGTGTGAGTCCTCGAGGTACATGCTAACTTGATAACTAGCCAGAAAAGAAACCATGGTAATTTAAGACCTCAAGCAAGTGTTCCAAGCTCCAGCCTTTCCCTTATCAGTATTCATTCAAAGAAACACAAACTTTTAAAATTAGCTGGAAAATCAATTCCACATTCAAAGTAGCAATTATTATGGCTTAAATATTTTCTAATATTCTGTATTGCACTTAGCTTCACCAAATCTCCAATTATGAAACTCACTGCACTCCTCTGTATCTAGTAGTTGTATATGTTATAGAAAATTTAAAGTAAGTAGAATGACTCACATGCAAGCATCTTTTGAGGTTATATCTTATATTGCTTAGGTATGTGGATGCTGATATATTTAATTAGGAGTTGAAATTTTCTTCGATATTGTAAATGCTTTAGCTCTATCTTGTGAAATTGAGTTAGCTATTGAAGTCCGATTTTATCATAGTTTCTTCTTAAAGATTTTTAAATAAAGTCTCCTAACGATGAATAGACGCAGATTTTTCTATGAGGTTGAGTAGGCAATTAATTATAAGTTTATGGTGATTATATTTTTACATTGTTATAGCAAGGTGTGATTTATTAATATATTAGCTACTTTTCTCATTTATGTGGCAAAATACCTAGCAAGAAGCAAATTAATGAAAGAGTGTTGTATTTTGGCTTAAAGTTCAAGAGGATATAATCCATCTTGGTGGTAACAGCATGGTCACAGGAGCAGGAGGCTGGCTGGTCATATTTCATCTGCAGTCATGAAACAGAGATTGAAAAGGAAATATAGTCTGGCTATAAAATCTCAAGACCTCCCCTCTTGAAACCTATTTCCTCCAGTGGGATCATAGCTCTTAAAGATTCTACAGCCTTCCCAAATAGTGATCCCAGGTAGAGATCAAGTATTCAGGCACATGAACCTATGGGGGGGCCTTTTATATTCCCCTTAAAGTAGTCTACTCATGGCTCTCATATGCTCATGTCCAGATCATAATGCAAAATGCATTTGTTCCAGCTTCAAAAGTTCTCATACTGTACAAAACTCCAGACTTTCTTCTGGAACTCAAGACAATATTTTAACCATAGTCTTGTGTAAAATAAGAAAAATGGTGTATATACTAATAACCTTAATGGCACAGGGTAAATATTTGCAAAATGAACAGTGGCTTTCTACTATAACTCAGGCTTCACATTCACTTCTTCAAGTTGCCACTCAGTGCCTTGTTGAAGAGATTCTGACTATGCCAACCATTATCTGTACTTAGAGGCTCTCTGAAATCATGGAACAAGATTTTATTTATTTTTAATTTTTTATTTTATATTTTCTTTATTTACATTTCAAATGTTCTCCCCTTTCCTGATTTCCCCTCTGGAAAAAAAACCTATTCCCTCCCTCTTCCCCCTGCTCATCAACCCATCCTCTTCCACTTCCTGGCCCTGGCATTCCCCTGTACTGGGGCATAGAACCTTCACAGGGCCAAGGGTCTCTCCTCCCATTGATGACCTACTAGGCCATCCTCTGCTATACATATGCAGCTGGGGCCATGAGTCCCACCATGTGTATTCTTTGGTTGTTGGGTTAGTCCCTGTGTGCTCTGGGAGTACTTGTTAGATTGTATTGTTGGGACAGATTTTATAATACTTTCAATCTTGTATCTTTCACACTTGCAAAGCCAGTACTGTATGTAGATGCTGCTGCCAAGTTTGACTGTGAACTCATGATAGAGTCTAGCACTTTTAAAGTATACTTAAAGAAGCCTCTGAGTGCTGAACCTATGAAAATACTTCTTCAGGCAGCATTGTTCCAGAAATAAGAAAACCCCTCAGAGGCATTGAGTTTAGACTCTCTCTTTTCAAGTCAATTTTCGATTTATACTTTCTCAAGGTATAGGCATTTGAAGAGTGAACAGCTCCCTCACCCTGTCTCCCCCTACCCCACTGCAGGCTACCATTCTAGTTGTCCTGGTGACCATTAGAGGGTTTCTCTTCATCAATTACAATCTCCTCTCAGCATGGAGTGTCACTTTAATCATATTCATGATCTTTTTCTTCACAAACCGTGTATCTGTAAAATATGTTTCTCTCTCACTTCTTGCTACTTTTCACGATAGACCTCAATAAGGATAGTGAGTCAGAACTATATCACAGTGGGTATGCTATCTTGACTCAAAATATTTCTCTGTCTGCATTAGCAATCCATTACTTTATATTTACGCTCCTGCAAGTTTTCAAGACATGGGCAGAATTTAACCAGATTATTGATCAACATATAAACTTAAATAGCCTGTAGGCCTATTTGTTGATCAGGTATCTTCTACCTATGAAACTGCAAAAGCTAATATTTCACATTCTGCATTTCTCTCCACCTTTCTTTCTTAAAAATTCCTACCAGAATTGTTCTGTTTATGGCATGTGAAGGATTCTCTAGCTAAAAGTTGTAAACTCTTCCACTTTCTTTGCATAACTTAGTTCTAGAGGCTGAAAAAACCACCTCCTTAACTTTGTCATAGCAATGTCTCCATTTAATATACCATTAATTACTGTATAAGTTTTTTTGCTGAATTAGTTACTTTTCTCTTTCTTGGAGCAAAAGTTCCAGACAAGGAAAACATAAGGAAGGAAATATTTGCTTTGGTTTATTGTCTGTCAGGATACACCAATCATTGACAACCTGAACATAAAGCTAGATGGTCACATTGTATTCACAGTCAGAAATCAGGGAGTCAACAGGAAGTAAGGCTGTATCAGACAAGAAAACTTTTGGAGTTACTCCCAGTGAACCATGTCCTCCTGTAAACCTCCACCTCCTACAAGTACTGAAATCTTCTGAAACAATGCTACCAACTAGTGACCAAGGGTTCAGTCACAGGATCTGTGAAGTCATTTTACATTCAAATCATAATTAAAATATAGCAAGAATTTAGTGTCTATGTTTTCTATTAAAATAGAAAATACTTAATGGCATTGTCCTTTTTAACTGGTAATTGACTAGTACAACAGAGAATGAGTTCCAACACAAATCTGTAGCTTCAAAGGCTTTTCATTTCCCATTGCTATTTAATAGGTAGGAAGTTGATCTCAACTTTGTCCTCCAGTATTTTATCAGTTGCTTAAATTTAGCTGTAAATAATGTTATTATCCAATTTTTCAGTGACACAGAGCAATAAGAAATAGAAAACACAGTAGACAACAGTACAAGGAGCCAAATAGTTCAAATTAGATTAAACTAATAGATGGAATACTGAAAAATTAAATGTAAATGTAAAACACTAAGGTTGGGTCTCAAAGGAAATGAGCCCTAAGTAATTTAGACTGTACTGCCTGGCAAATGACTATGAAAGGCAGAGTTCTATGCAGATGTTTGTTGAGAAGTTTTCTCATAAGATACCTATATAAGAATATAAGAGAGACAATATTGAGCAGAGTGAGAAACCAGTCTGAAGTGAACAGATCTCTCAGCTTATTCTCAAAGGAGATATTTAAAAGGCCTTTCAAAACATTCTATACTGGGCCTTTGTATATGAATAGCAGCCAGTGCTGGATCAACATGTAAGAATGAGAAAATTTAATAAACCAATATAGTCACCTCTAACAATGTGAAATTCCCTTGATGGAGACAAGCTGCTGGGAGCTGTTTGCAGTCAATAGTGTCACAGGCTAAGACATTGGAAGAGCATTAGAATCCCTTCTCCTCTAGTGTCACAGAATGTGTGGATATTGAAAAGCAGAATTGGCATCTCCTATGAGGTAGAAATATTAATCCATGGGTCTTAGCTTATCCTATTAAATATGATTCCTGGGAATGGAATCTCCAAACTTTTAACCAAGGGGTCTAGTCTCCAGGTCATTTCTATTCAGATTAAAGTTTCAGAAAGACTATACTGTGGCAAACAAGCAATTTAAAAGGTGGATACATCAGGAGATTTCAGGGCAATAGTATTTGTCCTATTTATAGGTCAACCTGGCCTCTCCCATTATTTTGTAAGTATGTGTTCCTGCCCGCACGTGTCTGCACGCACATGCACATGCACATGCACACGCACACGCACACGCGCGCGCACACACACACACAGACACACATACACACACACTGTAGTACATACACCTGTAGAAAAGAATAGCTAAAGGATGGTTAGACTTAGAAAATTCATGTATACAATCTAATCCTATGAAACAATATTTTGGTTTAATAGAGAAATTGATTTCATGGTAAAATTATCTAAAATTGAAATAAGCAACTTAAGATTGTAAAAAATGTTAAATGACATATAAGATAGTATATGATAAAGTTGTTTCAAGTATCAGCTGGCCACAGACTTTGGCATCCTAATTTGCCTCATATGCTCTTTATCTATAATAGTCTTCTTATTTCAATGGGACAATGCCAGGATTATGTTCGTGGAATCTTAATAATCTTAAGAAAAAGCAAGTAAAACAATGATTCTTTAGTAGAAAACAGAGTATATCAATGTCAACAAATTATGTCTGGTGTTTTCATCACTAATCAACAAAGTATGTTTATGGATGTGTTAGGAAAAAGAATAGCCGGGCAGTGGTGATGCACACCATTAATCCCAAGCTCTTGGGAGGCAGAGGCAGATGGATTTCGGAGTTCCAGGCCAGCCTGGTCTACAGAGTGAGTTCAAGGACAACCAGGGCTACACAGAGAAACCCTGTCCTAAAAAACAAAAAAAAAAAAAAAAAAAAAAAAGAATAGAATAGAATACATAATTTTTCTAATATTTGGCCATGAGATTCTTACATAATACTGTAGCAAATAGCCCAACACTCCACATGTGAGATATATTGGGTGAGCATTACTTAGATAAGAAGCAGAGTATCTAAGCAAAAACCCTGTATGAGAATTATGTTGCTGAATGGTACCTCAATGTTAGCTCAATGTCTTGAGCTCAACTGTTCACTTCAGCATAGCCCCATGTGTTTGCCATACTAGCCAACGGAATAGGTGTTATAGCTTTACTATAAAACATCTTTTCTATTATTACTTTGGGACAACTACTAGTGCTTTACAGTCTGTTAAGGTTTATGAACTTTTCTGAGAAGAAATATAGGAGGCAAGAAACAGAAAGAGACCGACTCTTTGGCAAGGCATACAGTGGATCTTTTTGAAGGCTTTCTACAAAAAATAGACTGGAAAACACTTAGAAAATGTGGAAGAGCTTGAAGGTACTTTTAATAAAATATGCAACACTTATCCACAGTCATTATTTTAGCAGATAACAGTAAACAATATACCAATAGACAATAGATTTTTATAATTGCTACAATCTGCTAATAAGTTTTTCCTTGAAACAAACTCCATTAACCCTCCTTGGAACTCTATTCTCATCAACATTTTAATAGCATGAACCTAATTCATAGTTATGTGTTTTTTCGCTGCATAAAACATGTAGTTCACACCCTACTAATGATAACTCTTAGCATAATTACTAGGTTGTTCCTGGTGACATAAAAATTTATCCTGGCAGGTAGGCAATTTTAGAACCTCAGCCAAATAGTTGGTATATATGATTAAGCCTCAATATGTTTCCCATGTAGAGTGATCTTGGCCAACCAATTTCACTTGGCATCCATTCCTGACAGAGAGAACTGGTCTACTTTGAGGAGCGGCCAAGGCTCTTCAATAAAGAGTCGCAAGAACCAGCAAAATTGTGCAGTTTCATTGGCAAGTTACTGAGATGGTATTCATTTTTCACCATGATCCCTTTATTAGTAGAATAGCTCAGGGTTTTGCTCTGAAGGGTATTCCTAATTCTTAAATTCCAAGCACATAGAAAGATGTCTTTACAATTTACTAGCAGGCATTTCAAATGAACATAACATTCTAAAGGTCTTAATTAACAAAATCTACATCATTGTTTTCAATAAAGAAATGATTTTAAATTAGAAAAATACTTTGAGTTAGTAAGCTTCTTAAGGCTCTGATAAATTTCTTGGGCAAGCAGCTTTAGAAAATGATCTTGGCTTATTTGACTGCATTATTTTGAACCTATGGTGAACATCAAATATGGCATAGTAGAGCATGATAGGTCAAAAGTGACCTTCTGGTGTCCGTAAAACACGTGGAGATTTAGGATAAAATTTATGCTTCAAGAAAATATATTTAACTTCCACCAGATGTCAACTACATCCTAATGTTGCCACCACAAGCTGATAGCACATTATGGTTTGAATTCAGGAATGATATAAGGCATTTATGAGATTAGAATCCTCAAAACCATGTCCCAATAGCCCCATCTCTGAATTCAACCTCATCTAAAAACAAGTCATCAACAAATACATCTTTGTTAGAAAATTCAGATCCAAATCATAGTGAATTTCAAGCAGAGACTGTATCTTTCCCTAGTTTCAAATGCCATTATCATTCTTTTTTTTAGTTTATTTTTATTAGATATTTTCTTTATTTACATTTCAAATGATACTCCTTTCCCCATTTCCCCCCTGATAAAAACCCCTATTCCCTCCCCCCTCTACCTGCTCACCAACTCACCCTCTCCCACTTCCTGGCCCTGATATTCCCCTACACTGGGGCATAGAACCTTCACAGGACCAAGGGCCTCTCCTCCCATTGAAGACCAACTAGGCCATCCTCTGCCACATATGGAACTGGAGCCATGAGTCCCCCCATGTGTACTCTTTGGTTGATGGTTTAGTCCCTGGGAGCTCTAAGGGTACTAGTTAGTTCATATTGTTGTTCGTCCTAAGGGCTGCAAACCCCTTCAGCTCCTTGGGTCCTTTCTCTAGCTCCTACATTGGGAACCCTGTACTCAGTCCAATGAATGGTTGTGAGCTTCTACTTCTGTATTAGTCGGGCACTGGCAGAGCCTCTCAGGAGACAGCTATATCAGGCTCCTGTCAGCCAGCACTTGCTGGCATCCACAATAGTGTCTGGGTTTGGTGACTGTATATGAGAAGGATTCCCAGGTGGAGCAGTCTCTAGATTGTCCTTCTTTCAGTCTCTGCTCCATACTTTGTGTCTGCAACTTTCATGGGTATTTTGTTCCCTCTTCTAAGAAGGAAGTAAGTATCTACACTTTGTCCTTCCTTCTTCTTGAGTTTCTTGTGGTTTGTGGATTGTATTTTGGGTATTCTGAGCTTCTGGACTAATATCAACTTATCAGTGAGTGCATACCATGTGTGTTCTTTTGTGATTGGGTTACCTCACTCAGGATGATACTCTCCAGATCCATCCATTTCCCTAAGAATTTCATAAATTCACTGATTTTAATAGCTGTGTAGTACTCCATTGTGTTGATGTACCACATTTTCTGTATCCATTCCTCTGTTGAGGGACATCTGGGTTGTTTCCAGCTTCTGGCTATTATAAATAAGGCTGCTATGAACATAGTAGAGCATGTGTCCTTATTACGTGATTATCATTCTTTAAACACAGAAATTCTTCTGTTTACTGCTGATCTTTCTTTTCCCTTTTTCTTTACCTGACCATATAATTTGATGATGTTGGTTTCTATAGTTCTCTGAGAATGTTCTGAAGTATGTTGATTTATTACATTTGCTATTTCAAATAATTCTACAAACTCATGTCTAATTTACCAGTACACTAGCATGACTGAATTCAAAAGAAGCCTAAGCAAATAGCAGCTGCTATTTCTGGCAAAGTAAGTTTAATTCTACCTTCACTGTCTCTAAACCAAGTTTTGTCAGAGTTTGCTTTTGTAAATAAGTTAGTTAGATGAGCTTTATAATTTTCACTTTGAAAGTAAAATCAGACTCAAACTGTGGCAGATTTATATATAGGTTTATAGAAATCCTTTAAAGTGTTATGTCCTTTTGGAATGAACTAGTGAAATTACTACACAGTGAAGCCATGTAAATTGAAAAGACTAATGTCATATACATGCAACTAGCTAGGTTTTAATTCATTAATTCCATTAAAATAAAATATTATTTTGACTAATATTGAAATAGGTATTGAAAAATTGAATTACATTATTATTAAATCAGTGTTTATTAATCCATTTTCCTATTTCCTTTTCCTAATAAGAGATATGATCATTCATATAAACTTTTATTATTTCCAACATATGTTTAAAGTAGTCTAATCATGGTTACAATTCAGTAGGAAAATTATCGAATTTTGTAAAATGCTCACTGTGCTTGCTTGTGAGGTAAGCATTTCATTCATTCTTAATAACATTCTGATCTGTGCCCGTTACCTAGGACTTGGGAGAATGAAATGGGGAATGATACTTTCAGGGCCTTGGCAGAGGCTTAATAAGTTCAAGGAAAGCCTTGGTGACAAAACTCTGCCAGGGGAAAAGTAGTTAAAGATACATACACATTAGTTTATGTTTAAGATATGATCAAATGAGGAAAATTATGATGTTCTCATCTAGTGAGAAACAGTTCATTTTTTAAAAAATAATATGCAGGTGAGTATTTATATAGACTGTGTAATTACTTCTATATCATTGCTTCCTCCAAATACTCAAACTGCTAACTGGTTAATTAGCAATTTAAGTCATTTTGGAAATGTCTTACAACGGTATAAGTGTTGTGTATAAAAACCATAAAAACAAAAAAAATATGTTACCAGCACGTCCATTGTTCACACCAACTCTATTAATTCACGAAGGAAAGCGAACATAAACCTGATATGGAGTAATAAACTCTTACCATTTTTTCTGTTTCTGTAGCAGGGAAAGGGAAGAGCTCAAATCTAGAAAGTTATTTTGGGGAGCCAGTGATTGCCTAAGTAATCACCTGCAACATTTTTGAAATTCAATTCAACATTTTGATTTGTTCCAAGAAGTGAACGGATAGATCAAACTGAGAAGCACCGTCATTTTGAATGACATTCATCTTTCACAAAAGTGCTATCTCATCCTGTGTCAATTAAGTGTTCAGGTAATCTTGGAGGACATTTCCAAGTAAACCCTATTACAATTACCAGCAAACCAGGCTCTTAGGTAGCCATGCTTTCTCTGTGATGTAGGAAATGCTATCTGAGTGTGTGTTAGCAACTCACAGAGATGAACAGGGAATGTGGAGTGTTAGGTTGAAAACAAAAGTAAAATGCCTTCATGTGGCAAGCAAATCTTGTTCATAATTATGCTTTTATGGCCCTTGATAGGCATATGGCCAAATTGCTTGACAGTCAATTTGTATGGGTTTACACAAGTGTTGTGTGATAATCAGTATTGGTCATTGTATATGCATTGAGACCAACTGGAAGAAATAAGGTGGTCAGTTAGTTAGGAGGGTCTTAGTTAAATGACACCCTGGAAATAATATTTTATCACTATGGAAAATTATACTCATGGAAGAATGAACAAAATGTTATACAGTTAGATTTATACAACTCCATTCATGTCCCTTATTTATTAACCATGCCAGAATGTGAAAAACAAACAAGGAAACAAACAAACAAAAAACTTCTGTAAGTATATAGGACCATAATGGCCCAGGATTAAAGTTTTGTAAAGTTCATTATTATTATTTTGTCCTACTTTCTTCAGAGCTCTGAACTTCATGATAATTACAGTGGTGCATTATATAGTCTTAACTAAAATGTGGGTGAATACTTCTTTCTAGGTAGTAGTTTGAAAGACTGAAAATTTTCCTAGAGTCTAAGAACAATTCTCAAAGATTTAATTGCAATGACATATTAAAATGTCAACTTTGCTTTCTAAACAATAATAACATGCAGGAATATTACTTATATTATTCAGATCATTGGCTTATCTTAAAATACATCAATTAATTCACTGAAAAACGAAAACATTGGGAGGCAGAGGCAGGCAGATTTCTGAGTTCGAGGCCAGCCTGGTCTACAGAGTGAGTTCCAGGACAGCCAGGGCAATATAGAAAAACCCTGTTTCAAAAATAAATAAATAAATAAAAAGAAAGAAAGAAAGAAAGAAAGAAAAAAGAAAGAAGAAAAGAAACCCAAACATTACATTTCTTAATAAGACATACCATATAGATTTAGGAAAAAATTAGGAGAGAATTCAGAGGCTATTGCACATGATAAACAGTTAAGTATGTCAATAGGCTTGGCTATTTCTTAAAAATGACAGTAACTACATCAAAAACTAGGCTTAAAAAAATCCATTGTAAATCACATAGGAATACAACTGCAATGTAAATAGGATAAGTATTTATTTTTCTTCTCTTATAATATCTGTGAACTTAAACATATTCAAACACAGTGTCTTTGAGAATATAACTCATCCAAGTAATTTGTCTCCTATACATCCATGGAGAAATAAGACATTTTTGTGCATCAAAAAATTTTTCTTTAAACTATACTTAAACACCTGTCATTTCTGCAACTCCTTAATGCTTCTGTTCCCAGTTCTGTGTCTCTTGATATTCATTTTGTGTCCACCTCATCCCTGTGCTATTTCTCCATTATTGTTGGCATTTGCTTCCCCTGGGATGTTGTGCTTTGTCAGGTCTTATATACACATTACTGTCTGTATATGTTCTCCATCCTTAGTAGCTAACATATGTCCTGTTGTCAACTTCTTCAAGTTTTGCCATGCATTTTCAAATGATTTGCTCCTCAGTATTTTCCTATATTTCTAGACTCTCCCGAATTTGCACTGT
The DNA here is from genome assembly GCA_019843855.1 of Hylomyscus alleni. Taxonomy (NCBI): domain Eukaryota; kingdom Metazoa; phylum Chordata; class Mammalia; order Rodentia; family Muridae; genus Hylomyscus; species Hylomyscus alleni. The sequence continues at coordinate 39,282 of JADRCC010153496.1, forward strand.
TATTCACTGAGAAGATGTCGTGTAAGAACACGAGGGCAATGCTACTTAGCGAAACTGTTCATTCCCTCACAGGGGCTGTAAACTGTTTTGATCCACATAGCACAATTAAGGAAATATAATACACAAAATATTCTTGATTATTTACTGATATATATATATATCAGTAAATTATATATATATATATATATATATATATATATATATATAT
>JADRCC010153503.1:0-15257 GCA_019843855.1 Hylomyscus alleni
GTGTGTGTGTGTGTGTGTGTGTGTGTGTGTGTGTGTGTGTATGTGTGTGTGTGTATGTGTATATGTACTTTGAGGCAAAGCACATTTAAGTAATACCTTCATGATCTTGACAAAACCACAGCATGTTTTTGTGCTTCAGTCTCTCTTACTGTCAAATGAAGTGTACCTTCTTGGAATTGTGAAGAGGTTTCCTAGCAGACACAGACTCTCAGTAAATGGCTTCTCCTTTAGAACAGCCTGACTTTCTACAAGACTCTCTCACTCTTACAGTCTAATGGGATTTCTCAAGGGAAGCAGGAATTGCACCAGTCTCTGGGAATGGGGCAACTAGTTTTCTCTCTCCTCAGTCAGCCATTGGCAGTTTGTTGAAGGATAAAAAGATAGACATACATTATATTTGGAAACCTTAACTTTCTATCTAATCAATAAAATAGAGCAAATTTTACAGTTATGAAAATTCACACACATAGGACAGGGGTGTTTTGTCTCCGATTAGCCAAATATTGAGTGATAGTTCTGCAATTAAACTCTGGTTGTCTGACTTCAAAGCTCATGTCATTTTCACAGACTCTAAGCAGTCTCTCTTAGCTGGAGTTCCATGTAGCTTATTTGTGGGATTGATGAGGCTCTCATCAAAGGTATCCTAGCCTTGGTCTTCTCTGGTCTGGACTTTCTTAGAAAATATTAGTTAAGTCAATTGCTCTTAGTCATGAGCTAAAATGAAGACCTTGCAGAGATAGAATAAATAAATCCTATTCCTCTCTGAGTTCTGCTTATACTCACTTGGCAGACTTTGACCAGAGATTCCCCAACAGGTCATGGGATAACCCAACAGGTCATGGGTATATTCCACTGTGGTAAGTGCTATTGACTGTCCCTATTGCCTGCCAAGGTTTAAAGATCTTTATCCTTCTCACTTCTGTATTTTGTTTGTTCAGATCCAACCAAGAATCGATTTCTACGACACACCTTTGGCTTCCTCATTTTTATTGGTTTAGAACCTGAAAATCCAGACTCTGCCCATTTCCTAGATTTCTGTTTATTTCCTTACAAATTCATAGGATTTCAAAGCCTTGCTCCCCTCAAGGTGTCCGATTCAATCTTCTCAATTCCTCATCATGACTATTTGGTTAGAGTAGGCTTCATATTTAGGTGTTCCTGGAAAGATCAAGGCATTTTCTGCCCCATCTGCTCTTTGCATTGCCAATTATATCAGCTTGAGACAGCTACCCCTACCTCTTGTTAGATGTCAATCATTCCTGTACCTAGCATTGTTCACCACATGTCTTTATCCTTTCTGTGATCTACACAAGGAGTGCACCCTGCTCTACTGATAACATCTTTTTGCATTCATTTTTCTCCAGCTACTGCTTCTAGGTATGTATGTGGACATGGCAGATTATTCCAATTTCTGGTCTAGGCTATGTCCCCCTGTAAGTTGCACCATTGCTTTTTGAAACAACTTCTCAGAAAAGAAAGTAAAATGCAGAAGCACTATATGATAGGTGCATATCAGACTCCTACAGAACCACGACCAGTACAAAATCTTATTCTCTGCAATTCTCTTGCCCACTAGTTCCCATCTGAGATATTGCAATCTCTAGTTTATCTATGGTACTCTTCTTTACTTTAAAACTGTATTCATATCACTTCTCCTGCACAGACATGTGGAAACCAAAAAGGGTCTTTCTTGGAATCGTGTGTGTGAGTTGCCTTAGGTACATAGCAACTATAAGATTGCCATCCTCAGAGCTAGGAAAATAGTAATATAGATCTTGGTTTTGAGTCTAGAGTGCACAATCTTAATGAATACTAAGAGACAAAGGTGTACTGTCCACACCAGTGTGCCTTCTATTTAGCTTTGTGGAACATTTTTGAAGAAATAACTTTTCCTCCCTGCTCCTACATTTTAATCCTCCCTCTAGATCCCATCTGGTCTCTTCCTTTTTGCTATTATGACACAATAAACTCTCAAGAGCACTGGATGAATTAAAACCAATCATCTTGAATCGTCAGACTCCTACAGAACCACGACCAGTACAAAATCTTATTCTCTGCAATTCTCTTGCCCACTTGTTCCCATCTGAGATATTGCAATCTCTAGTTTATCTATGGTACTCTTCTTTACTTTAAAACTGTATTCATATCACTTCTCCTGCACAGACATGTGGAAACCAAAAAGGGTCTTTCTTGGAATCGTGTGTGTGAGTTGCCTTATAGCCTTTTTTTCCCTGCTCTGGGATGATGAAGTCTTGTGGGTATATTTTCAGGCTCTCCTAAGATTTTTTTTTTTTAAGGTTTGTTATTGACTTACAATGCTCGCATCTTAGCATTTTGCCTCTCATTTAAATGCCATTAATCGGAAGCATATTCATTAAAAATGGAGTATGTGTTCAGAAAAAGTAAATCATGTTGAAAAATTCAATAGTCTTCAGGAATAGGGTGATTAAGGAGATTTCCAACCTAAGGAATAATTGACTTATTGAAACTTTCTCCATCCAGAGGATCAACCTTTTCTTTAGAAGTCAGATGAGTAATTCATATGATGTTCCTGACAAAGATTAGTGATGGCTGAAGGATTCGTATTATTCAGTAATGTCTTTCAGAGGCTTTGTCAAATGTTAATGTGCCCAAGTGCTGCTGTAGCCTTGGTGTCTGCTAATAGGGAATATAAACACAGGATGCACTGCCTTCTTCCCATATTCTTTAATTCCTTCCGTTCCATTTTTCATTTTTAATGGAGACCATGCTCTTGAATAACCTGAGTGAGCAGGAAGAAGGGGACCAGAAGGTATTCAGGACACTGAAGCCTTTCCTCTTAAGAACCACTGAACTCAAAAGATCAAAAAAAAAAAAAAAAGAATAGAAACATAAAAGACTCAATTTTCAGGACTTGCTGGAGACATTGCTTTGTCAATGTTTCGAGTACCCTTTAATGCAAGGAGTGCAAGTTGGGTAAAAATGTGAATGTTTGGAGAGAATAAAATGTCTGCAGAAACTGAGATGGGATACTTACGGGGCTTTCCACTCTTCAGAGTCACTGTGACTTGAGCATGGGACTGCTATTTTTTTTTTTCTAGAGAAGTAAAGGAGTGAATCATTGTGGGTAAAGATTCCAGAATCCACTGCTTGGTTATACCACTTCCTGAATTACTAAAGTCAATTTGTGCTTTATTTCCTTCCTCTCCTCTCCTTCTATCCCTCTCCTCTTCTGTCCCTCTCTCCCCCCTCTACTTTCTGCTTTTAAAAATATACATCTCTGAAATGCTTCAAACTTGTGGTGGCTACCCCCTCCCCATCCCTGCCTCATGAATACTTTTACCTGTAAGCCTAGCATTTAGTTTATCTGTAAAGTTGACTAGTGAAAGTGCCTAAGGTGAATAAATCAGTTAATGTGTGTGAAATCTTAAAAACAGGGCCTGGCACAAAGAAACAAGTGCTTTTGAAATTTGGATTCAATATTTGAGCTCCTTTAGCAGTCAGCCATCATATCCTTTTGACTTTGAAAGCTTCTCAAACTCTGTTCCCCTCTTTGAGTTCTTCTATTTAAAGGTAAACACATGGGACACTTTTATCTTTGTTTACTCAACAGGACATAATCGGGTATGACAAAAACTTCCTTAGAATTAACACTGCACCATGCTTCTGTAGGTGAAAAAGGTCATATTAACTATAGCCAAACTCTACGATCTACTTAAGCATCTCAAATAGTTTTATGGTCAGCAACAAATAGTAAAGCCCATCTGCGTGTCAGGTTTGCATGTCACAAGATGCAACTTTAAGTTTCCTGTCTGGAGAACTATCTTAAGTTCTTTAATTCTTTTATATCACTAAAGAAAAAAGAAAGAAAGAAAAACAGAACAAAACAAGATGGGAATAATCAGTGGTTCTGCAAATTCTTCTAGTGGCATTTGGGTAAATTTCCCTCTTAGATGAATGCATCTATATTCTATTTCCTTTCTTTATTGCCTTTTCCTGATGAAAACTAAGCAATCTGGTCTGAAATTCAAGAGTTCTACTAATTTTATTTTTCTTTTTTCTTTTTTGCATTGTCAATCTCATGTCTATGAGACTGAAAGTCTCCAGTCAGAGGGCTTGTATTTTTTGTTTATTAACTTCCTGCTATGCCCATTACTATTGCTTTGGATGTTTTTGACAACTTTCTTTTCTTAAATTAATCATTTTATTCATTTACATTTCAAATGACATCCCCTTTCTTGGTTACCCCTCCACTAATCCCCCCATCTCATTTCCCCTTCCCCCTTCCTTTTCTTCTATGAGGGTGCTCCTCCATCCATTTACCCACTCCCACCTCACCCCTCTAGCATCCACCTCCCAGATAAGGCCATCCTCTGCTACATATGTATCTGGAGACCAGGATCCCTTCCTGTATACTCTTTGGTTGGTCGTTTATTCCCTGGGAGCTCTGAGTGGTCCAGTTAGTTGATATTGCTCTTCTTCTTCTTCTTCTTCTTCTTCTTTTTTTTTGATATTAGATTTCTTTTTTAATATTTGAGAGAAAATGCTAAATAGCAAGAAAACATCATGGAAGTAACCAGCATGTTTCTGTTTGTGTTTTAAGCCATGCTTCACAGGATGAAACCATTGCCTGGCACCATTACATGTTAAGAAGATGTAGCTAGAGAGACCGTAGGGACCTTGTGGGGAACTTAATACCATTATGTTGTTAGACATATTGCTCTTCTTATGATGCTGCAATCCCCTTCGGCTCCTTCAGTCCTTCCCCTAGCTTTTCTATTGGGGTCTCTGGGCTCAGTCTGATGGTTGGCTCTAAGCATCTACATCTGTATTGGTCAGGTGTTGGTAGAACCTCCCAGGGAATAGCCATATCAGGCTCCTGTCAGCAAGCACTTCTTGGTATCAGCAATAGTGTGGGGATTTGGTGTCTGCAGATAGGATGGATCCTTAGGTGGGGCAGTCTCATGTTATGTCCCTATCTTATGAATCTCATGCTTTCAATATGCTCCCCAAATTCCATGTGTTAGGAAGTAATCAGGATTAGAAATGTTTGTCAGTGAGTATCCCCTAGGATGAACTGATGGCTTTGAAGGAAAGGGCAGAAAGTCAAACTAACGCAATCCACAATCCCTTGTATTCACCATGTGAATACAGCCTGAAGTTCTGCCCCAATTTCTGGTGTCATACACTTGAACTTCTGTGCCACTAGTATTGTAATCCAAATAAATCATGTTTCTGTATAGGTTAACCTGTCCCTTGATGTTCACTAACAAGTAATGAAGTAAGACAGTAAAAACCTTTTAAATTTTCTATTAGATTCTTTCAATTATTTCTTTTTATATTGATATTAATTATATTATTCAATTGTATCATTTCTTAGAAGACATTTGCTTGAATTTACCATTATATTTGAACATTTCATAATATACACAGTGTTTTATGACTATATTCACCCCATTACCTTATCTTATACCCTTTCCATACAACTCTTTCCTGTCCATTCACAATATTTATTTATTTACCTCATGCTTATAAAAGCCTGGATGAGAATTATTTACTACACCGTGGATAACTTACCAGTCGTTAAAACAGTGAAAAAAATGATACTTCCCCTCTCCCAGTTATGAACAACTGATTATAGTTCCCCAAGAATGATGGATCCTAATGAAACCCTCACCAATCCATGGTAGAATGGTGAAGGGTCCAATCTTTTGCAAGTCTCCTGCGGGTAACCAAAGCTGCTGTATATGAATGATTACAATGGTCATGTTACTACTCTAGATACCTTTGTTCTTAATTCTGTCTCTTTTTCTGCAGTGCTCCATAAGCCTTTGAAGGCATGATATCGTTGTCTCTTTTAGGGCAAAAACACTAAATTATCACTTATTCTCAGCAGCTTGACCAGTAGTGAGTTTCTACATTGACTGCTAACTCTTGTAAAGAAAAGTTTCTCTGACCAAGGTTGGAAGCAGGACTATTCTCCATAAATATTTAGAAGGTAGTTGTCTTAGAATTTTATTGCTGTGAAGAGACACCATGACCATGGCCACACTTATAAAGGAAAAGATTTATTTGGGTCTGGCTTCTTCTTCAGAGAGTTAGTCCCTTATCATCATGGCAGGAAGCATGATGGTATGCAGGCAGAGATGATGCTGGAGAAGATGCTGAGAGTTTTCCATCTGGATCCACAGTCAGTTGAAAGAGACAGTGAACCACTAGGCCTGGCTTGAGTTCTGAGACCTCAAAGCCCACTGCAATGACACACGTCCTCTAACAATGCCACACCTATTCCGACAATAGTACCTATTCTAATAGTACTAGTTTCTATGAGCCGATGGCACTATTTTCATTCATACTACCACAGTAGTTTTGAATAACATGCCCATTTCACAAAACAACAGTAGTAGGTAATCCACTAGGGACTATGTCATCACCAGCCACAGGCTTTTGGCTAGGCTCATAATAATGGACATTAATTATCTCCTGAGAAAACCTTAAATCCGGTCAGAAAGTAGTTAACTCTATAAGCATCATGCCATTATTGTAGTAAAGGTCACATCTTGCCTTTAAGATCATTATTATAGCTCTCAGGATTCCCTGGTAGTTAAGATTATTGATTACTTTTGTTTCTTGGCAGTCTGCATAGTACCTTCTGGTACTATGAAGGTTATCTGGTAGGGAAGAAACTTATAGGTCAGTTCCAACTTGATTTATCTATGCCCTGTATCCAAACTCTATAGTGCCTTCAGCAATAGAGGCTCACCATCAAATTCTTGTGGGTAACAAAGAAAAATAGCAAGAACTTGTATAGTCTGGAGGACCTCTTGGGTATGACATGTCAGTAATTCATAAGGAGGTATCCTACATCTGGCAGCAAGAATATCATTTAATAGTCCATGACTTCTGGGGAAAGCATTGTGAACCCATGTAAGGTACTTCTATTCAAACTCCTTATACATATACATATATGGATAGGGACACAGATACAGATACATACAAATTGCAGCCACCTTTATTTCTTCTTTGGGAAATTCTCTGTTCAGTTCCATAGCCCATTTTTGATTGGGTTGCTTGTTTTCTTGATATATAGTTTTTCAGTTCTTTGTATATTCTTGATATTAATCCTCTCTGAGATGTACAGCTGGCAAATATTTTCTTTCTCTCATTGTGTAGGGTGACTTTTCAGCCTGTTGACAGTTTTTTTTTAACCCTACAGAAGCTTTTTGACTTCATGAAGACCCATTTATCAGTTGTTATGCTTAATTCCTGAGAGATTGGGAAAATTAAGAAACATCTTACCTATATCTGTATTATGATGTACACTTCCTAATTTTTCTTCTAGCAGTTTTCAAGGAAAAAACTGAATTTCAAATGTTACTGTGAAGTGTTTACTGGAACATTTGTGCTTTATTTTTGTGGTGGTATTTTCTACCTGTGAAGTCTCTTCTGCTCCTACAGAACAAATAGCAGTTGCATCATGTACCTATTTTCCAAAAATGGGAATACCTTCATTGCTATTTTTAGTATAGGACAAATGCACACTCAATATTAAAATAAACCGACACAGAAGCACAGGGTACAAACACTGTCAACATTTAGTGTATAGCCTTCTAAGACTGTATATGTTCCCATTACTTCATTTGAAGAATCCAAAAATATCCATCTGTACCTAATCAGGGTTGATCTGACTGACAGAGACTGTAGAAATATTCACTTATTTGCTATTATGCTAATTTCTGCTTACTCATCTCCCTTGCACACTGAACAAAGTGCCTGCCAAGAAAGAAGAATTGTTTTAAAAGACCAGGTACCAGTTTACCTTATGTGCCCATCAGACTATGTCATTTTGGGTGAATGGTGATTCTATTTTACATTTTTCTTCATAATCTACTTTGGTAGTTAACCTTCATCGTGCATTTTACTGTATTTAGAACCACCTAAGAGACATATCCTCTGGGTGTGTGTAAAATTTACAGAGACCTTTAACTGAACGTGGAAAAAGCATTTTGGATGTGAATAGCACCATATCATGGGCTTGGGTTCCAGACTGAATAAAAAGGGTAAAAGGAGAAAGTTAATTAAATAGCAGCATTTATTTCTTTCTGTTTCTTGCCCCTGGACATAATGTGACCAGATCCCTCATGCTCTGATAACTGCGTCTTCGTACAATGAGAGAATGTATCCACTTATTATGATTATTGTAATTTTAAACAGGGTCTCACTCTGTTGTCCATACTAGCCCTGAACCATATGGATATGAATAACTTTGAACTCCAGACTATCCTATGTCCACCTCTCAAGTCCTAGGAATACTGGTGTGTACCACAGCACCTGACTTGTATCCCAGTTTCAATCAAGAACTGAAATAAATTCTACGTTCCTTATGCTGCTTTGTGTGAGCTATTTTGTCACAGCGACATTAAAATAGTGAATATTCTACACTTCCAAATGCTTTGAAAACACTCTGATCTTTTAACACAGCAGCAGACTAGGAGCAGAGAAACTGTATGCTGTCCACAGGGCATGGGATCTTTGCTAGCTGGGATATTAGTCTAGGCATCTTCAGTATCAATGCTTAACTGCCTGTATGGAAACTATAATATTTGTAGATAAAATTTCTATGGACCCCTAGTATAAAAAGGTGAGCACTAGAACCTTGTGTCTGAAGAAATAATGACATATCCTCCACATATTAACTCATTTACAAGATACCAGAATGCCAGAGAAGAATAATTTGAAAATACTTTTTGTTAAGAGAATCCACCTAAATATACACCATTTAGTTCCTCCAGTTATATCTCCTTTGATTTATCTTGGATCCAACTTGTGCCTGGCTTCTTACAGTTGTCATATTAAATTAAGAACTCAACTAGAGGTTATAATTAAATTTTTTTAGGCAATACCTTTCATTTATGAGAGAAGAATGGATAGGGTACAGACCATCAGTCAAGCCAAGGAAATGTCTCTTTCACCTATGGAGATACCATTCCATTGTGTCAGGTCCTCTAAGTAGCTAATCCTAAAGATATTTTTAAAAGCACTGTTCATTGACTGTTTCCAGTTTCACAGTATATGATAATGGAAGCTCATAGAAGTTCTAAAAGACTGCCTAGCATGTTGAGAAAGAATCTACTCCGATTATTCCCATGTATCCCCATCCAAGTCCTGGTATCCATCAGCTGTGCAACCAAGTTACTTTGACCTTTGTAAACATTAGTTTTCTCATCACTAAGATGGAAATAATAAAAAGCAACTAATGGGAGTGGTAATGGTTTTGAAGTATAAGAGAGTGAGCAGCCTGCTTTTAAGAGAGCTGGAAGGGAAACTGGGTCCTTTTAAAGCCATCATTCAGTTAAGCCAAGTGTTACTGTGGTAAGTGGTTTTAAGTATTTTGAAGGGTTTACTCACCCTGGAAAGGAGGTTACATGATGTCACAGTGGCAAAATCTGAAAGGATGCTGTAGGGAGAAGAGATGAAGAGCCATCTTGCGAGTGAGAGGATATTGGTACTATGCAGATGTATTTAGAGGTTTTGGGTACTTCCCACGTTGTACTTTTATTATAGGTAGTTGACTACATGTCTTTTCATTCTCATATAAATTATACATCATCTATTTGTAACCATGTGGACCATGCACATGCTAATTATTCAAAAATTACTTAGGTGATACAAACTATCATGTAATGTCACCTAATAATAGACTAGCCTGTAGCCTAAGGAGAACTTGATCTTGGCAAAAGTACACAAATATCTAACTAGGTTGTGTTTGCTTCACTTCTTTTTCATGTTATCTTTTTTTCTACAAAGAACTTTTTGAGAATTAATAAACAACAACTGTCTTTTGATAACTGGTTAGTTATCCTTTCAGTGGGTTAGTGATTTATCCTTAGAAGGACATAGGATCTGGAGTAGAAATAAAATTCAACAATCTGATATTTCCAGAGACCCCAGGAAGCTCCTAGCACTATTAAGTATGCAAGGGGTCATGCTTCAGACCTCTTGAATTTGCATATACTGGCTAATTGTATACCTTCCACTGACAGAACCCATCCAGGTTTCCATACCTCTAGCTGTTAATTAAATCTATAAAGGGCTGGGTAGTTAATCTTTTGGGCATTGTAAGCCATTTGTAGTCTCAGTTTCAACTATTCAACTTTGTCTTTGTCATGCAAAAGTAGCTATAGATAATATATAGATGAGTAGGAATAGCTAAATGCTTTCTCCCATAAAATTTTACATAAGTAAGAAGACAAGAAATGGGCTACAGGGTGGCAATTTCCTAACCCCAGTATGTAGTATCCCATGAGTTTGGTGCCCATTAATTTAGTGACTCTTACATGTCTATTTCATAATATAGTATTGTCATTCTTTATAGAATGGAAGGCAGGGAATTCATTCTGTGTGTGCATACAGCCTTTTTCATGCATGAGCATACTCCTGCTATTCCCCTTATTAGTGACTTGCACTCAGTCATTTCCTCCTTAATGAATTTTTGAAACATCTTGACTTTGGAACCTCTTGGAAAACGACCATCAAATTCCTCTTTTATATTCTTGATTTCTATTTGACACCTAATATTTTAGTTTGTTTTTCCCTCATGCATTTCCATATGTGAATGGCATCCTTCTTGAAAAGTGCCTTTTGTATACCACTCAGCTAAGCTATTTTCGCAAGCATAATTTAGTACAGACTGCATTTATAGTCAGGAAAAAAACTAAGTGTAAGCTAATTCCCTCTGATGAGGCTCCGTATCTGCCTAGCTTCTGGATTAGATAGGATGTTGTACCAAAAAGCTTTCTTTTATATGTAATGTGTAATCTTGGGATTAGACCTGGAAACAGTGAAAAAAATGATTGTAAAACCAAGTAAAATCACAGAGCTTGGGTAATAATAATGCACCAGTGTTAACTTCTTACTTGTCACCAATTGATCATAGTCATAAATGAATGTCAGTACTAGGGGAAAGTTACTGAGAAGCACAGAGCCATTCTCCATGCAGTCTTTGAAACATTTCTGTGAATCTCAACTTATTCCAACATATTTAGCTTTACTTATTAAATAATATCCTCTATGAGTCCTGGAGAAGTGACTTACTTGGCAAAGTGTTTGCTGGATAATTTGGGGGACCTGAATCCTTAACATCCACAAAAATACTGAGATTGGCAATGAACCCTTATAACTCCCATGCTGGGTGAAGGGGATGTAGGAAGACAGGCACATCTATAGAATTCATTGGATAGCCAGTCTAGGCAAACTGGTGAGCTACGAGCTCAGTGCAAGACTCTGTCTCAAAAATGAAGAGGAACTAAGGAAGGTGACTGATGTTGACCTCTGACCTCTGCATACTTAAACACATGTGCATGTACACATATGTGTATGCATATATATAATACCATACATACACATAGTATACAGACACACCCACACTGACATATAACACACAACACATGCACAGACACATAGATAGACAGACAGATACACACACACACACACACACACACACACACACACACACACATCCTTTTAGTCGGCTACCCTTAAACGTCCTGTTTGTCAGAGATCATTTAGTGCTCCTTTCTCATCATCTCATCTCTGAGTGTTCATCCAACACGCAACCTCCTCCACTTAAACCTTATCTCCTACATTGCTTCTTTAGAATCATGTAACTTTTGCTGAGTACACTTCTCAAGGAGACAGCAATTCAGTTTTCGTTGAGCTTCTCTCATTGGACTGCACATCCTTTTAAATAATTGAACTGCATCACAGAGAGTGAGCAGAGAGTGTGAAGAGTCTCTTGAATTGTCAATGTGGAAAAAAAGAGTGCTCTTGGTGTGTTCTTTGCATTCAGGATGTAATTATGGCAGTTGTCAATGAAAAAGTGATAGCTTAGACTGAGTACTCTTAGATCCAAAGTCCTAGCACTGAAATATTTTCAAAAGTCTTTTCACATATACTCTGTTTACTCTAGAGGTGAGAAAGTGGACCACAGTGTCTTGTAAAGGAGTGACAAGGCCTCCAGTTTGTAGTGTCCTCTAATTAATGTAGAACAGGGCTCATTTATTTACCTGTTAGTTATACTTGGGCCTACTAAATGCTATTATGACCCAGGACAAAGAATGACTCTAGTAAATCTACAAAGTCTGGATGAAAGATATAACTTTTATCGTGGGTTGTATACAGTGATGTTTCTGTTTCCTATGATAAGATCAAAATCATCAGATGTCAATGATTTGCCTATAATATCTGTTATCACCCTGCTAGTGTTGATTCAGATCATCCGACTGGGCTGAAGTTTGTTCTCTTCCTCTCCCACCCTTCCATGGGCATACATACCTCCTGGTGCTGCATGTTTTAGTTCAGGAAGACAGCCTTCTCAGATAGTGGAGGGCCTTTCTCCAGTCAAGGATATATGCATACCTTCACTCTCCTGCTAGAACATCTAAAGGAGCCTTAAAACCAAAACCATTTTACTTATTCAAATGTAGTATTGTAAGAAGACAAATTCAAAAAGAAAAAAAAAGAAATACAAGTTGTTTTGAAGGTGGGCCTTATTGTATGCAAAAATCTTTAGATGTGGCCATTTTTCTTATTGGATAATATATATGTCCAATTCACTAATCAGAATTAGGATTGTTATGGCTGTAGATCTTAAACACATGGAAGGTGAAGCCCATAAAAGAGGACAAACATGTTGTTCGTTCATTTATTTAACTTAGTTTTGAGAGCTTAACTATGAGAAAAGCACTATTATAGGAATTAATACAGTCCAGACTTTTTCCTGAATATGACAGACAAAAGCAACCATCAACATGTGGCTTATAAGGATGATAGACAAATGTGTAATGTATTAGAATGCTCTGAAATAAAGCAACCCAAAATAAGAGAACTTATCTGGATGCTGATTGGACAGAATTGTTATTTCAAAGCTAGTGAATCATAGAGACTGACAATTACTCTATAAGAGAAAACTGGAAATCATGAAGCTGCAATGATAAAGACAGATGCTACTGAAGGACAGATGCAAACACTCTTTACTCTGCTTTATTTTGTTTTATTTTGTTTTATTCTTTTCATATGGAGGACTTGAATCTCCAAGTATAGATTAAGCTCTAAAGTGGCTTGAAGAACAGGGGATCTTTTGCTTGTAATTCATTATGAATTATAATATTTTATATGTGTTGGCATTTGAAAGTTTCTTCTATATGACAGAATGTCTTATCCTTATGATATTTTGTGTGACACACCTCCCTTATCTGTTTCTATGTGTAATATGAATTTAGGAGATGGATTGGAATAGGCCAAAACATGCAGGAACTTTCAAGGCAAATTGAAAAATATTAAAATTGGGATTGAAGTCTCAACATCTACAAGGAATGCTTAAAAGCCAAAGAGCCACAAGAATAAAGAGTTTGGGGAAGGGAAACCATATTTAGAATATACTGCATGAAAGAAAATCTATTTTCAATTAACATAAAACTTAAAAAGAATATGAAGATGCTTTTTTGCTTTCTTTTCATAGTACCTGACACAAAACCCATTCTTAATGGAATTTGAATGAACCCATTAATTGAATGAGCACATATGTCACAAGGAAAGGAACAACTATAAATAAGAAAGAAATGAAAAATGGCTTCTCATGATGTGACTTTTATTCCAAATACAGAGCTCACTCTGTATTTTTCATCCTTTGAACTAGGATCATTTATTAGCAATTTATTAAGCTCTTTTTTTTTTCATGGGGGAAAAACTATCCCAATTAAATGATGTTAGTTCATTTCTCTTACGTTAAAGAAATACCTTCCTTACTGAGTTTATGCCAAAGTAATGTGATGTTATTTCACCCATACACTTTCAGTATACAGTTCTTCCTTGTGCTAACAACAGTCTTTTTGAAATGGCCTCATTCTCTTCAGAAAACAAAATTACCCTCAAATTTTCAGTTAGACATAGAACCTGCAGGATATTAATTAAACTCCAAAGCTGTTCCCATATTTATTTGAGATGTCTGTGTTATACCTATAATATTTATTAGATTTCAAACTCTAATTGCAAAAATATATTCAGATCAAATTGCAAAAAGCAAATATTGAGCAAATGGGGAACTTTATTTCACTCAAATCCAATATATCCAGAAAATACAAACATCTGGATCCATACTCTTTAAAATGGGATCTCTAGTTTCCTCAGTCTCAATTTTCCCTCAAGAGAACAGAGCAAATCAATTCTAGTTCATGTTTTCCTTCCTGACCAAGGCAGAAAGGATTCATCATTTTCTGGGTAGAAGATTATGTGGTTTCCTTGAATCATGTTTGCTTTCACATTCTTCTATTTGATAAAACTCACCCTGGAGACATTTTGGATGAAGAGATCATCTCACCAAATTGAATGTGTTTGTCTTTTTTATTGTAACTCAAGAATTCACATGGGATCTTGGTGTGAGAAATGGCTCATAGCTTGTAACAACTCCAAGAGATATTTAGGAACATGTAACCTGTTCCCTCCATGTCTTGTTTCTCTTATGAACATGTAAACTATGCCAAGCATGTCTTAGGTTTCTTCTTTACATGTAAACTCTCCCTCTCCTCCATGTCTTGGCTCTCTTGTGAGCATGTAAGCTGTCCCCTCCCTGGCTTTGTTCTCTCTAGAAATTCAGCAAAACCATCTGAATTTCAGCTTAACCTTTTCCCTCCCTATTCAGTCAGCAAATATTCAATCACCTCAAAGTCCTAGGTTCCTTCTTTCTTCCTTTCTTTCCTTCCTTCTTTCTTTTTTGTCATGCCTCTGGCTCCTCAGAAAAGACTCAGCATATAAATAGGGCTTAGTCCTAAAACTCAAACAAAAATACAAATTCTAAAGTTTTTATTATTATTATTTTTATTATTATTAATATGTATATGTATATAGAGGGGCAACCTAGGTTCTTTCTTAACTGAGGTGAATATTGGACTAGTCTTAACTTCATAGGTTGCTTGCTCTAGAATCCTATAACTAAGAGGAGTTTTAGAGATCATTCAGTTTTAAAAAAAAAACAAAAGATGAAATGAGAGTCAGACAGAAGAAGCTGGTAATAGAAGAAAGATTGTGAGGCAAATTTTTTGAGTCACATTCTGATGTATTTTATACCATCTCTTCATCATTTCTTAGAACTTTGAACAACTTCTACGTGGCTGTGCTCTTGCAGGTCGGTTTCTCTATTGTAAATAAGCAGCCATTGTATCTCACTTTTGCTTTGCTGTCACTGAATTTGGGGAGTTGGAGCTCATCCTTCATTATGTGTG
>JADRCC010153520.1:0-10523 GCA_019843855.1 Hylomyscus alleni
TTTTTTTTTTTTTTGTTTTTTTTTTTTAGACAGGGTTTCTCTGTGTAGTCCTGGCTGTCCTGGAACTCACTCTGTAGACCAGGCTGGCCTCAAACTCAGAAATCCACCTGCCTCTGCCTCACAAGTGCTGGGATTAAAGGCATGCACCACCACCAAGTGGCCTTTTCTGTCATTCTAATGTCAAGTATCTCTGTGGGCACTGCATGCATGTGGTGTACAGCAAGACACCTATACACATCAAATTTGATAAAATTAAGTAAAATTGTTTAACTTTGATAGGATTATACATATTAAATATTTTGTTTATTTTTCACAATTTCTTGCGCTGACCCGTGGGGCATTCAGCAGGGACCTAGGGCAGGGGAGAGAGATTGAGGTGGGACAAGAGACATGAAGAATGAGCAAGACAGTTGTCTGATCAAGCTCTGAAAGCTTTACTTCAGGGATGGTAATATAAGCATAAACAAGAGGAAGCTTCAAGGAGGAGGGAAGAGCCCCAGGGGCTTTCTGAAGTCTAGGTGACAATCTTCAGTCTCTGGAACCAGCAGTCACAGTGTCCTCCACATCCACAAATATTATTCTTGTTAGACTACACATGTTCTCTCAGGGCTGTATGTGTAAGATAGTAAATTCCACAAGGCCATGGTTAAGGCCATGACTCCCGGCATCTCCTCCTTCTTTAGTATTATGAATTGATACTTTAAGGACCGGAGGTGATCAATTAGTTGCCTCATCCTTGGATGAGTGGGATTTAACCAGTGGGGGGTGTGGGGGGAAGCATTGACCTGATTCCTCTGGTGGATCAGGTTACCATCATGTCCCACAGTCATGGTTCTTGGTATCTTTTAGACAGGGGAGGCAGAGTCTTAGAAAATCCTTAGGATAAGATTAGAGAACAGATACCAACCTCCTTGCAAACCCAATTTGTCTCACGGGGAATTCAGAGAAGGTCCATGTGGGACCTTCCCCTGGTGCTTAGCCTCACAGCCCATGCTGGTGCCCATACTGGATTCATTTTTTCAAGAAACAGTATGTATAGGTCTGAATCCTATGCAGCTCCTAAAGGAGAATTATTAACCTCAGATTTGTCAAGCCCTCTGTCAGCCAAATCAAGTCTATGATAATGAATTTGTAAGGGTCTTGATGCCATGGACTCAATCTGCTGTTTTATAAAACCAGTAATTTTGTTAAAAATAAAAGGCCCCAAGGTTACTAATAAAATGCTTATTAAAGGTCCAGGGAGGGGTATCAATAGAGTGAACATGGAGAATTTCCACCAATTATCCCTGGTGTCTGAAAACTGTTTTCTCTGGAGCTCCAAATTAAGTTTTTGTGACTGTTGGACACAAGTTTCCTCTAGACTGGACTCATTTACATAAAAACAGCATTCTTCTTTCAGAAATAAACAGGTGCCACCCTTCTCAGCAGGCAGGACATCAAGTGCTTGTTGATTCTATAAGGCAACATTACCACAACTTCTAGGCCTTCCTATATGGGGTGGATCAGGGACTTAGGCCCAATACAGCTTCTCTGTTATCATTATCAGGCCACCCAGCAAGCTCAAAGGTCAGCATGTCACACCAATCACTCTGGCAGCTAGCAAGCTCTTATAGCATTCTGTGGAAAATACACAAACATGCTCTCTTCCCCATATTAAACATCTGATTAGGATCCTTCCATTTCACCTAGATATGAGTATGTCTAGTTGTAGGATGCTATAAACACTAAGCAAAGAGTTCCTTGGCATTCAAATTTTAAAATTTCAAAAATAAAAAGTGTAGGGAGCTGCGATAGGCTGAGCCCTAAGATGGCGCCGGTTTCCACTTTTTGCTAGCCTGAAAAGTGAGTGCTCTCTGAGATAAACAAGTCCTTATTTGGCTAAGCTTGCTGCCTCTGGCTACTTCCGCATTGGGCGGCCTATCTGCTGTTCCCACATGGCCTGCAGGGGTTGGCGGGCACAGGGTATTTAGGTCTGTGGACATTCCCCAGAGGAGGAAGAAGCTTGTAATAACTAGAGGAGGAGAAGAAGAAGCTTGTAACAAGGTCCTGAATAAACTGCTTAAGGAAGAGCTCGTGGTCATGTCCTTCTTGCTGGTCGAGTCTCCTGCGGATGGCTCAGAACCTTTTGCAGTCAGGGAAGCCGGCTGGTAAGTTCCAGGTGAGTGGAACCAAGTCCTGTAAATAGCGGGGGCCCTGAGGACATAGGGGCAGAAGGTCCTGAGGCAAAAGTTCGGGCTATGAGGTCTCCAGTAAGGAGTGAGTTAAGGTCCTGAGGAAGATCAGGTTATAAAGACTCCAGAGAGGAGCAAGAAAGGTTTTCGCTGTGAGTGGAACAAAAAACGAAAGTAATGGGTGCGTCAGAATCTCACCCAACTTTTACCACTCTTCAGGAGCTCCTTCAGTCCATGGGGCTGAAGAAATCCATAATCGAGACTTTTATCAAGTAGGTAGATACAGCTGCACTGTGGTTTGCAGTGTCGGGGAACCTGACAGTTTCGTGTTGGGACAAACTCGGCCAGGACCTAGACTTTGCATGGGATCACGGCGCTTAAAGGCGGTGTGCGCCCAGAATGGAAGTTAGTCAGAAACTGCCCAGATGATCAGCGGTGCTGAAAGGCAGTTGAGGAAGGGCAAGCAGTATTGGAACAAGTGAAGGAACAGAGGTCAGTGAAGTCAGAATGCAGAGATGAAGAGAAAGAGGAGAGCAGTGAGGATGATGAGGAACTAGAGATGTTGATCAGGAAAATGGAGGAGACCAAGATTAAAGGGAGGAAGAAGAAGGAGGAAGCTCCCCAGTTGCCTGTGACTGCGCCACCGCCCTATAATCTGATGGAGGGGGGGCGGTGGGGGAGCGATGTGTAGTACGTCTTTTTGCCCAGATATTTGGAAGGAAGTTAGGAGAGAACTCTGCTGCCCAGTTTTTCAGGACCTACAAGGTCAAAGATACGATGAGCCCCTGGAATTCAAAACCATAAAGTCAATAACAGAGTCAGTGAGGACCTATGGGCTCATGGCCTCCTTTACTGTAGCACAGGTGGAAGCTTTGAACCCTTAGTGATTGAGGTGGGCTTGCAAAAGCATGCCTTTCCCCCCGGACAGTATCTAGATTGGAGAGCATTCCTAATAGAGTTTGCTAATGAGCAAGCAGCTGCAAATCAAGCCACAGGCAACCCAGCCTGGGATAGAGAGGTTTGCCAACCAGCAAACTGGCTACCCATTGCAGGTTTTTGAGCAGGTTAATCAGATTGCCATTAAGGCGTGGAAAGCTCTCCAGAATAAAGGGGAAGTGTCAGGCAACCTTACTAAGATTATTCCAGGCCCTATGGAGCCCTTTCCAGATTTTGTAGCTAGAATGGTGGAGGCTTCGGGAAGGATTTTTGGAGACCCTGATCAAGCAATGAACACTTGTCCAGCTGGGGTGTCAGTGGAGGTATTCTGGATTACATGTGACTTCAGTACAGTATGAGAACTTTACCAAGGCTGCAAATTTATCTCGCAAGTTGTCTAAGTATCTTTTAGGCAATTGATCTGCAGATGGAGCAGCCACAGTGAATTCTACATGAGTGGATGTGGGTTTTGCCACAGGATTGTCCTTGTGGATCAGCGCCTCCAGGAATCACCTGAAGGAATGGGCGGGAATGGGGGCTTTCACAGGTCTCTTGTTGCTAGTCTCCCTTGTGGACTTGTGGTGCATGTGCAAGATTAGGTTCACCCAAAGGCGTGATGAGGCCATGATGGTGCAAGCATTTACAGCCATTGAGGCAGGACAGTCTCCCCAAGTATGGTTGGCTGCCATGCGCATATGATCGTCACATTCAGGCTGCCAGGCATAGCACTGCACTCCGGGTCAGCTTCTAGCGACCCCAAGAAGAGCATGTCTGATTGATGCAGGTTGATACCACCCTTCCCCTCAAACTTCCTTAATTATTCCCGCCTCTGAAAAAATCGGTATCAGCCGGGTCTGGCTTGAATCAGGCAGGTGACGCTTGCAGGAGAGCCAGTACAATGTCCCTCTCTACTTCTTCAGAGATCAGACCTCTACTCTTGCCTGTTTCGTTTAAAACACAAAAGAGGGAATTGTAGAGAGCTGTGATGTGCTGAGCCCTAAGATGGCGCCGGTTTTCGTCTTCTGCAAGTCCGAAAAGCGAGTGATCTCTGAGATAAACAAGTCCTTATTTGGCTAAGCTTGCTGCCTCTGGCTGCTTCCGCATTGGGCAGCCTATCTGCTGTTCCCACGTGGCCTGCAGGGGTTAGCTGGCACAAGGTTATTTAGGTCTGTGGGCATTCCCCAAGGGGAGAGGAGAAAAGAAGAAGCTTGTAACAAGGTCCTGAATAAACTGCTTAAGGAAAAGCTCATGGTCGTGTCCTTTTTGCTGGTCTAGAGGGAGACATGACAAAAAAGTATGATTTAAAAAATGTGCATGGGGATATAATTGTCCCCTTTTTGTTTCTCTTTTAAAGCCATTTTTTTCAGAGTGCCATGTACACGTTCAACAATTTCTTGTCCCTGAGAATTATATGGATTCTCACTAATATGGGTATCAATAAATTGTTGACAAAACATCTCAAATGTTTGATAGTAATAGTTCCATAATCTGTTTTAATTTGATTAGGAACACTAAGCATAGAATAATAATGTAGACAATGACCAATTACATTTTTAGTTGCTTTTCCTGTTAACGCAATTGCAACTAGAAAGCCTGAAAAGGTATCAATATTCACATGTGCATATTTTATATTTATTGTTTTTAAATCAGAAATATAAGTATTCATTTGTAATAATTGATGAAGTATAAGTCCTCGAAAACTAACACCATTATGTGGTACAGGTAGAAACTGAGGACATTGAGAACAAGTCTTTACAATTTGACATGCACATTCTCTAAAAATACCAAATTATTATCTCAAGCCATTATTATTTTGATGATTTAAAGAATGAGATTATATGGCCAATTGTTCTTGTGTAAGGCCTATAATCTGCCTGGGCTACAAATTTGCTGTGGCATTGCCTTAAGAGGTCTTGTCCAGGCAGTCTAGGATGAGTTCTTTAATTTTCAAAGATAGTCCTTTAAAGGAACAGTGCTTAATTTGAGTTGTATTTGCATAAACAATTGCAAAATTTGAGAATTAGTAGTGTCTACAAAAGGAACAATTCCAAGCAATTGTAAACCCTGATATATATACAAACACATACACACACATTATATATATATGTGTGTGTGTGTATATATATATATATATATATATATATATATATGCTATCAGTACACAAATTAAAAGCTTGATTTTAGCACTTAAAAGGTGACTAGAGCATGTAGTTCAATTATTTGTGCTGAAGTAGAGGGAAACTCATGAAATAAACATGCAATCCAATCACATATACTTTTCTTCCATAGAAGGGCTGTAGATATATTCTTTATGGGATGCATACATAAACTTACAGGAAATATATTATCAATTTTGCCTAAAATGATTGCTATGTAATAGACCAAATATCAAACAATATTCTGCAATAACCAATTTAATTGCTGTTTGAAATAAGGAATAGATGTCTCATCAGCTTTTTAAGACATTGTTTCCAAAATACTTTCATGATTCTATTCTACAATTCTTTATTAACACCATAACAGCTTCATAATAGGATGTTAACTTTACTTGGATACGAAGAAAGATGAATCTACATTAATGCTCTCTCTTGCCAAAGAATTGCTGTTGGCACATTGAGTAACAATAACATTTGATTGCAATTGATTACAATTGATTACAGAAACTTCCTCTACTTTATGCAAAGCTTTTTGTCTCTTACCAGCTAATTCACATTCCCCTTGACAATAATCTAACAAAAACTTAAGTCCTCTTGTAGTAAGCTTAAAGGTGAGGTCTTAGCCAATAAACATCTTGTGGAAGTTTTTGAAAATAATTTGAAGTAAGCAAATCATCTTTTCTTTCTTGAATTTTCTGTACCACAATCATTTCTAGAATATAAATGAGAACCCAAATATTGAAAAAGATATTGTCTCTGACACTTTTCTGGAGCAACAACTACTCCAAAATTTTTAAAGCTCATGTTGTAAGAACAAAGGTAGTAAAATTTCTTTTTAGAGGGATTAGATAATAAACATAAACTGAAAAATTCAAAGTCCTAATTTCTTGTACTGAAGCAGAGACAATTTTTTAACATAATGTAAGGCTATTAGCCATTCCTAAAGGCAAAACTTTCTAATGATTACAAACTCACTAGAAGCAAACCCTTTACAATTGCCAGGATGCAGAGGAAAAACAAACCTTCTAAGTAGACAGTAATTTTATATGAAGTAGGCAGGCCAGATTATAATGCCTCTATAAGTTCTACAGCCTCATTGACCTTTCATATATCTTAAATTTAAACTTTATGTTGAACAAAACCTGGATAGATCTGTGGAAATGCTGTTTGGTTTAGTGCACGCCTTTAATCCCAGCACTTGGTAGGCAGAGGCAGGTGGATTTCTGAATTTGAGGCCAGTCTGGTCTACAGAGTGAGTTCCAGGACATTCAGGACTACCCGGAGAAACCCTGTCTCAAAAAACCAAAACCCAAAAATAAATAAATAAATAAATGAAAATAAAAAATCCCTGGAGGCAAGGAGAGGCTAGGCAACAAAAACTTTCCTGGGCAGGGTTTACAAAACAAAAATGCCTCACAAACCTCCCTGAGGCTGCTCTGAGCTTTACATTAACTCAAATGTAAATATTTTTTAATCTGAGTATAATGCCTGAGTCCAAGCCCAAAGATTACACCTCCACAGTAAAGACAGACTCCAGGGGTGCACACAGTATATACTATAGTCCCCTGCAAGGCAGCAAACATAGCAAGACTCTGATTGTATGAGGGTCTAATTTTTGCACAAAGATGAATATATGTAGATAAGCCTGTCTTTGCATTAGCGTTCTCACAAACCAATTGTGTAATAAAAAGGACCCATTTCTGAGGGTCTCTAAAAACTATTAGCTGTTTTTAGTAGTACAAACTCTTTAAAACAGTTTATCAGAAGCCTGTTTGATACCAAATAAATTCTCACTGAGATCTTTCCAAACTTAGGTGAATAAATTTACTTCTACTACTATATCCAATAAAGCTTATGTAAAAGGGGCATTGGGCCCATACTGGCCACAGTTGTTTTTAACTATTATTACATTTGCAATCATCCTAATTACAAAATATGGGTGAGTTAAAAATCCGGAACTTGCAATCAAACTGCAAACTGCAGCCAATGGAACACTGGCAATTTTAACCATACTTTTTAAGTTTCTTTTGTAATATTAAGGCATAACCATAACTTTTGGAAAGCAAAACCCAATTTTAAACAATCTATTTTCTTTAAAATCAATACCAAATGCATTACTGTCACATTACGAAGTTTGGCTGCCAGTTCTTACATATGAATGCATGACAGTGCAACTTTTAATGCTTCATCAAAGAGACATTGTTTTAAATCTTATCCCTTATAAGTCTAGTTTCTAGGCTAAGAATTGTATAAAATATCATCCCAATTTAGAAGTATCTTCAAAGACCTGTTTTCTTGGGTGGCTCATGCCACGTGTTGTTTAGAATGACTCCAACCCTGAGTTACAAATTTTAAGCTAACTTTCTTTTACCAATGTTATAAGCAAAAAGCTGTTGTCCCCTTTAAGAGTGGCTTGTGTAGACCATCAGCTCTACCAGGGCTTTTTCAGCTGTGCTTGACTCCCAGCCACAGTGCAGTGGCTTATCAGTTTCTGCTGTGCAAATTGAGACTGCCTTTCAAACAAGTTAAACTAAATCAAAGGAATGAACAGCCAGCAGATAAAGTTTTAACCATTTTTTGCCAACATGAAACACAGAACAGCAATCATTTAAACAACAAAACAAAAACAAACATATGGACAGATTGGTGCATCAAGGACAGACAATAGACATAGAAGGAAGAGAATTTGATGTCTCAAAAGGACCCAGATATTCTAACCAGAACTAAGTATACCCTCCAGTAGGAGCCAGAAAGAAAGCAGGATGTCTCCTGATTTCCTCTTGTCCCTAGGAAATCACTAAAATAGCTTATATCTATTTTCGTTCTCTTTTGCTAAAACGTCCTGGGCAGGGGACAACTCCATTTCTGAAACCTACTCTCTCTCTCTCTCTCTCTCTCTCTCTCTCTCTCTCTCTCTCTCTCTCTCTCTCTCTCTCTCCTTCTTGAATATCTAACCTAACCAATGTTTACAAACTTCAATTTTTTTTAAATCCATTTTCCTTAACCCATGTCCCTCATGTTTTGAGGGATTCCTTGAGACCCTTTATAAACAATTCATGCTTACTTAATCTTGACCCATAGTTTCACCACTCTTCTTACCTGTCTCGGATCAATCTCACAGGTGGGTGACCTGTGGGATCCCTATGAGGATATTCACTCACTTCTTTACAAAGCAACAATCCTATGCGGATCCTCACTTTCTGATGAAACAGCAATCCTATTCCGTGGAGGACGTCCTCTTGTGGATGTAGTGGTCTTCTCGGACGGACCCCAGACCCAGGGGCCTCACACTGGGCAACAGTTGCCCCTACCCACAGGGTGTTCAGCAGGGACTAGGGCAGGGGAGAGAGACTGAGGGCTGAACAAGAGACATGAAGAATGAGAGCAAGACAGTTGTCTGATCAAGCTCTGAAAACTTTACTTCAGGGATGGCAATGTAAGCATAAACAAGAGGAAGCTTCAAGGAGTGGAGAAGCACCCCAGGGGCTTTCTGAAGGCCAGGTGGCAAACTTTAGTCTCTGGAACCAACAGTCACAGTGTCCTCCACACCCACAAATATTCTTCCTGTTAGACTACACATGTTCTCTCAGGGCTGTATGTGTAAGATAGTAAATTCCACAAGGCCATGGTTAAGGCCATGACTCAGGGCAATTTCTAGTGTTGATATATGCAGTAGTGTCTTTTGGTAATGATTGCAATATCTCGGTTCAATGTGGCAAGGAAATAACAAGAAAATTCGTATTCAAGAACAGTTTCCTAAATAATTTTGTTCCATACATCTCGCAACTATGTGTGGTGATATAAATTATTTTAATCCCTTTGATAAAAAGGCATTATTTCTGTTTTGTTTTTGATATCTGTGTTCTTAAGCACCTATACAAAATTACTTCATTTTATTTTATAGAAAGTATGGAATAATAAATGAATTAAATGAAACTATCCTGAATAAATGCTTTAATTTGAGATACTGAGTAAAAAAATTTCTGAAGGACATCACAGAGAAGGCAAAGTATAAGTAAATTATATGACTCTCATATTAACATGTCATATATACTTTTTATTTCTGTATTTCCAAATTTATTATCTAAATGTCTTTATTAACAATTTATATTTTGTATAATCTCCTATGAAATATGTGTAGCTATTATTACACATAATCTTTACTTCATTCTTTGAGCTTTGGCTTTTATATGTAGTACTATTCTATCATAAAGTTAATATTAATTTCAATTTTATTTTGCTATTGCTTTTTCAGTTTTATTTTACAGTAAACAAGATACACTTATTCAACCTCAATGTTCAAAAGAATAGCAAATTTCTAACTCTATATTTTGCCAGTAAGAGATATCACTAACTTTCTAAGAATAATGCATATATACATAAGATATAATCAGAAAATTTAACAGGTCAGCTTATCACCCTCATTGATTATACACTATTAATTATTGACTTTTGCACTGAAAAGAACTCTGAGAAAACAAAAAAGGATTTCAGGAAAATATTCCTATGTATAGCAACAGATGAGTATTTATTTATTGTTCATAGCATTTGGGGTAGCATAGCAACAAGATTGAAGCATTCCAAGAAAATAAATACATGTATTATCAGAAGTTTGAGAGATCATATTATGGACTTCTAAGCTAAATGAGGACAATTTTAATAAAGCTTAATGTCTTGTGTGTCCATTCAATTCTAGGAAAAATCAAAACATTTATTTACTGTAAGTGTATGTATATATGTGTACAAGCATATGTATGTATGTATGTTTAAATGTCATAAGATGTCATAAGGGACTCATTTTTCTCCTTTTATACAGTGGGCCCTGAGATTAAACCCATGTCAACAGGCTTGCTAGCAAGTGTCTTTATCCCCCAAGCCATCTCACTAGCCTAGATTCTAGGAAAATTTAA
The DNA here is from genome assembly GCA_019843855.1 of Hylomyscus alleni. Classification (NCBI taxonomy): domain Eukaryota; kingdom Metazoa; phylum Chordata; class Mammalia; order Rodentia; family Muridae; genus Hylomyscus; species Hylomyscus alleni. The sequence goes on from JADRCC010153520.1 coordinate 10,174, forward strand.
TTTTGTTCGTGATTATTTTCAATGATTCAGATAATATTCACGAATGTATTTTTAAAATTTTATTACATTGTATATTCCCTTCCCTTTCTTTTCCCATTTCTTGCTAGCTTTATTGTTCTATTATAATATAGAATATATCAAGTTATTTAAATGTTCCTGTACTCAGTAAGATGTGCCTTGTGTCCTAATATATCCGGAATTTTGGTAAGTCTGACATACTGCTGAGAAGTCTTTTATAATGTTATTATTGAGAAAGTCATTTCAGTTTTAGGTGAGTAATACACTAGATTTATTTTGATATATGAATTAATAAAATATGGAAATGTGTGAAATGCAAACATGGTAAATAC